>PVJH01010341.1:0-74156 GCA_004026705.1 Nesogale talazaci
GATGGTAACATATGTACATATGTACTTGAGACAATGGATGTATGTATGGACTGTGTGATAAGAGCCCTTAATAAATGAAAAAGAAAAATAAGTTGAACTGAGCCTTCCATATTGTTAGGTGGACTAATTAGCTATTCTATTCATTTTTGATGTATACATTTCTCTATCTACACATCATCTATCTATCTTCTATCTATCTATCTAATCATAAGTGTACTGGCTATGTTTCTCTGTAGAATCCTGCCTAACACAATGATAGATAGAAAGGGAGGGAGGGAGGTAGAAGGGGTGGATGAATGGATGGATAGATAGATGATAGATGGAAAGACAGGATGTGTGTATTACAGACGGAGAGTTTTATTTCAAGGAAATTCTTCATACAATTTTGGGGATTGGCAGATACTAAATACATAGATAGGTCAGGGGGCTGGGAGCAGAATTTTGATTGCTCATCAAACTGCAGGGACTGGAAAATCTAAAATCCATAGGTTAGGCAGTAGTCTAGAGACTCTTTAGATCTATGTCTAATAATCTGAAGATAGAGCTATGAGAGGAGCTGGGGAAAAGGAGAATCTCCGTCAGAATGACCATTTATATTCTGCAGTCAAGCCACAGTCCCATGACAACTCCTCCTTCAGCTGTTGGTAAATCATGTCCTGGGTGGTGATGGCGCTCCACTTTCATGTCTTGCATTGCATTATGGAGCTGCCACCAGTCCAGTATGTAGCCAAACCACAGAGAACCAGACACTAAGCAAACTTGGCACAAAAAGTTAAAAACTACAATTCCAAAGACAAAATGTATATCTTTTATGTGTCGGCAAGGTGAGGTTGTGTGTAGAATGGTGAGAGAATGACTTTGGGGGAGACTTTTGATAGGGCACAAGTTAGCTGGAGATAATAGTTTTAAAAAAAAAAAAACAAACAACAACTCATGGATTGGATTAACACTACAATTGGTAGTATATAATAGATCAAACAAAATAAATATCAGACATTTTTGCTAGTAATTATTCAATATAGACCCACCCCACTCCCTATCATTTGACTAGTAGCATCTACTATGTCCCTCTGAAGTCAGTGATACAATTATAATGAGCGCATACCAAAGCACCATTGCAGTCTGTTTGAAGGCTAATGTCCACAGCAGGACTTCTTTCTTTTTCTCCTTTTATTCTTCATAATTCTTCCCTCTTTCACCACATCTCCTTTTTTTCTATACATTTTCTCCCATACTTAAAAAAAAATACTGTAGAGTGGATGCCCAAACCCTTTCAAGACACATCCACAGTCAAGAACTGATCTTAGGCTATTAAAAAAGCTTCAAGAAATTTAAAATGTCAAAATACTTAGAAATAAGTGCCCCAGTGGCATAAGTGGTTGAGTTCGGGACTGCGGCCCACAGGCTTAGTGGTTCAAATCCAGCGGCGGCTCAGGAGCAATGCAGGGTAGCTACCACTGCCACCAGAGGGCAGTGATGCCCAAAAAACAAAACAAAACAAAAAATACTTGGAAGTAAGAAACAACAACAAAAAATCTAGGACAAAAGCAAAATCAAATACATAACAATAGGCTAACCACCACTACTGAGCAGAAATAGAAATACAGTATGAAATGAAAACATTCCTTGGATCAGACAAGAATGAAAACACAATATACCAGTATACTGGTGGCACAGTGAAAGTTATACTTAGAAGACAATTTATAGCAATTAATGCATACACCAAAAATAAGATCACCATAATCAATATGTAAATCCAAGTTTGCAAACAACTAGAAAAAGATCAGAAAAAAAGCCCACAGTGCTTCCTGTAGTCAACAGAAGAAATGAAATTACAAAGATTCAAGCATAATGTAAGCAGAAAATAACAGAAAGCATCAATAAAACTGAAGTTTGGGGCTTCTTTTAAGGAGTAGTAAAGCTGAAAACCACTGGCAAATCTATTAAAGGCAAAAATGAAGAAGATGCTTATGAAATAAGAAATAAAATTGTGATGTTACAATAGAACTTGCTGAAGTAAAAATAATAGTGGCAGATTACTCTGGAGATTTGCACTCCACCAAATTTGGAAATGTAGGAAAAGGGTGTGGAGTCCACATTTGACCACTGGCTACACAAGGGAGAAGGAGACTCCAACTCCTGACCATTTTACTCCAAGGTTCAGTGGCCCAAGGCAGAAGTCAACTATGCCACCGCCGTGCACCTCCGTTCAGCAGGGATGTTATCTTGGAGGTAGAAACTTGATTCATATCCTCTAGTAAAGCGGAGACTCAGAACTCCCTCCAAAATGGGATCATAACTCGAGGCTAGGATTCATAGTCCTTCACACAAAAGATTATAGATGGAGGAGACATACTTAGAAATTGCCCTTCACCACACTCCCCACTAAGATATGAATTGACATAGTGGATCACAAAATGAGTTCAAGCATAGGAACACTTGTGAATGGGGTGCAGGACTGGGCAGCAGTTAGCCCATCTTGTGTACCGGGTCTCTATGGATTGGAACAGACTAGACTGGAACAACAACATTGATTATCTCAATATTGAAACTTGAGAAATATGCTCTACTGTGATGCCTTGTGTTAAATGAAAACAGATATGCATGTTGGAAAACTATTACACTAAATATTACCTTCTTAATTTAACATATTTATACCGATTGAACCTAGGCCAAACTTGTCTAATTTCCCCATTGATCAAACATCCATTTTTCAATGTTATAATAAAGGAAAACAGTGAAAAGCTAATTTGACCAGAAGACCTGCACTCACAAACCTTTCTTTACCTTGACGGTTCTCCTTCCATTTCACAATGCCACCATTTTTATCATTTGTCAGCAATTCTGTCTGACTTTCCTCACAGCCTGTCTCAGAGAAAAGAAAAAACAAGCCACTGCAGTTATTGACACAATGAAAAGTGAGACTGCAAACCAGAGTGACGTATAAGCCAAATCAAGTGAAAATGTATATTATTGCTGCCAATGAAAGTGCTGGCCTGAAGGTTTGTAATTGTGTGGCTGAAGGAGAAAACAGAGCAAAGTGATCAGAGTATAAGGCAAAATGAAACACGGGGAAAAAGGAACTGGCATATGTCACAAAGAATAACAATGTAGGTCCTCAAACGTCCTTAACTCTGGCACTGACCTTGGCAAAGCTACTCAAGTTCTTGTCTGAAATCATATATAATCTTGATGTGGGGAAAAGTTACTATGAACACTCTATGCAGTACAACAGGAAAACAACAACAGAAAAGATTTTAATCATTTTTGAAAAATACCTGGAGCATAACTTTGTACGAGCTCATGACTCATAGACCTCAAACCTGGATGTACTTAACAAAAGAGGAACATTGCGAAGTTCTGTTGTTTTTACCCTTCTCCCAATTTTGTTCCTAATTGTTTTAGAATATCTGACACAATTAGTTAGGCAAAAATAAAATGCAAAAGGAATTCCTACTGGCACTTGGCAATAAAAATATTATGTGAATGGGGATGATGTTTTGTTAACATTCTGCATCTCCTGTTTTCAATTTCCTCCATTCTTTTAGATAATAAAGTTTTGGCTATGCCTCCGGATATAGGGTAAATTAGGCAAAGTTTGAAGTCCTGTCTTGCTTATGATGCTTCTTGTAAAATAGCCTAAAGGTTAGTAGAATCGGTTCCTTGAGGAGTTTAAGGAAAAGGACACTCTCAGATTTACATGTGATGAAATGTTTGACAGAGGCTCAGGAATGGCAAAAACCATGCCTCACCTGCCTGATTTTACTGAGACAATTGATTCTACAATCTACAGCTGTAGGCTTGCCCATTTCCAGTTTTCCAGCTCTTTATTGAGTTAAATCCCAATGACCCAGAAAGAAAGCATTATTGCAACTCTCATGGAGACTATGATCTATGACATAATAATCGAGTTTCAATTTGTTCCTTAAATTCTCATTTTCTGATTTTCAATCTTCTTTAAACATCATGACAGAATGCCATTCCTTATGTACATTTCCTATGGTCACAAAATCAATTAAGATGTCACCTCAGAAAGATTTACACAAGTGTCCCAGATATCACTCAAATGATTTGCTATTCAGTTTTTAGATACATAAGTAAAACAAAGATGCATTAGTATTAAAGTTTCAAACCACATAGAATTTGACATTGTAGAATAATTATGTTCCTTTAAATCACATTTAATTCCTCCTTTTTCCCTTAGGGTCACAGGTTGCTTTGCTTTCTCCCAGTTAAATATTGTATCTTTAGCAAATTGATCAGAGAAAACAAACAGAAAAATTCAGCAAAAGGTATTGCCTGACTTCTCTGTTGTCAGTACTTTTAGATACTGTTGGGTCCATTACAACTCACAGCGTATATCTGCCCCATATGATTTCCTACAGCCATTTTGACAATAGTAGGTTGTGTGCCTTCAAAAGCCTTTCATTTAGTAGCTAAGACCTTGACTGTTGCTTGACTAGGGCTCCTTCTGACCTCCCTAACACACACACACACACACACACACAGAGAGAGAGAGAGAGAGAGGCTTGTGTTTAGCACTAGTGTTCCAAAAATACCAGCAGGGTCACCCACCATGAAGAGTCTCAGCAAGGCTTCCAGACTAAGAATAAATGACATAAAAGGGGAGGAATTAGCTACTGAAAACCCTAAGGAGAGCAGAGAAGCAACAATATATGTTTATGTCAGGTACTATGCTCAACAAAGGAAAGATTGACATTATCAAAGATTTCATCTTGCCTGGATCCACAATTAGTGCTCATGGAATCAACGCTCAAGAGATCAAATGGCACATTGCGTCTGGTAAATCTGCACAGGACTTCTGTAAAGTGTTCAAAAACAAAGACGTTACTTTGGGCCTGCCCCAAGTCATATTTGTAATTGCCTCATCTGAATGGGAAAGTTGCACATTGTATAAGGAAGACCAAAAAGGGCTCCATGCATTTGAATTATGCTGTTGACAAAAAATAGTGGAAGTACCATTAACTGCCAGAAGGACAAACAAATGTGTTTAAGAAGTCAAGATGTTCATCAGAAGCAAGGATGGCAAGTCTTTGTCTTGGAAAATGTTGTCATGTTCGCAGGAGAGTGCAGTCTCTGAAAAAAATACATCATGCTTAGTAGAGAGGCAACAGAACAAAACAAAAACAAAAGACCCTTCACACAATGGCTTGACACAGTGGCTGCAAAAGTTGACTCAAGCATAATAGCAGTCATAAGAGTGACACAGGCCCAATCAGTGATTCTTTCTGTTGCATGTAGGACAGTTGTAAATAAGAACCTATTTAAAAGCACCTAACAGCAACAGTAGAAAGATATGCTCATAGACAATTTCTGCATGATTTCTGTGGCAGTAACTTAATCTGGTGTTAATTTGAGGATTAAGAGTGTGGGAGTGGAGTCAAGCCTGTCATTCTGGAGATAGGCAATGAGACCTCTGTGTGGGCATGACTTTTTCCTGAGGATTCTGGGAAATCCGGTACTTCCTTCTTTGAGGCAAGAGACACTATCTCTTAATTCACTCTCTGGGAAACATTGCAGCTGACGAGACACATGGCAGCATGCTGATAGACCCTGAGGCCTGGTAACTGGAGGAGCCATGGGGAGACTCCTGCCAGAGCTGAGATACTTCTATGACCACTGGATACACAAGACTCTGCACCCACTGGCCTATGATTTTCCTGGTGTCATTGCATGTGCTTCATGAATCTGAAGAGGACTTGTGGATTGGTATCAGACATATGGACTAATATCAGACTTATGACCTTGGACTGAACTGCACTGGGATGTTTTCTCAATGTTCAATTGTTCATGTTTATGAGCCTCTTCCTTTTTTGTATGTTTTTTTTATTAAAAATCATTTTATTGGGGATTCGTACATAGTTTTTCACAATACATAAACAAATACACTATGCCAAGCACCTTCACATGTCCACTGCTATTATCATTCTCCAAATATCCGCCTTTCCCTTGAGCCCTTGATATTGACTTCCCATCCTTTCCCCTCTTCACCTGCTCTCCCTTCCCCACCAACCCTCAATACTTTATAAACTATTATCATTCTGTCATATCTTACATTGCCCGACCTCTCCCCCAACCCACTCCTTTGATGTCTGTCCTTCAAATAGGAGCTTATGTGTATATCCTTGGAGTTGGTTCCGTCTCTCCACCCCACCTCCTCTCCACCCATCCAGCAGTCCAATCTCACCAGTGGCCTGAAGGGGCTCATCCATCCTGGTTTCCCCCATATCTCCAGCTCCCCTCTCCACCCCACCTTCTCTCCACCAATCTAGCAGCTCCAATCTCACCAGTGGCCCAAAGGGGCTCACATGTCCTGGTTTCCCCATAACTCCAGCTCCCCAATCTACCAGTGTATCTTCTCTATCCATCTGGATTTACAAGGTAGAGTTGGGACCATGATAGTTGGGGGTGGGGGTGGGGGTGGGGGAAGGTTTCAAGAACTAGAGGAAAGTTGCATGCACCATCACTGCCCAGCTGCACCATGACTGGTCTGTCTCCTCCAAGTGACTCCCCTATAAAGGGGTGACCAATTACCCACCAGTGGGCCTTAGGTCCCCATCCTGCTCTCCCCCTTATTCTTAATGATATGATTCTTGTTTTTTGCTGCTCGATACCAGCTCCCTTTGGCCCCTCTTGATCACGCATGCTGGTGTGCTTCTTCCATGTGGGCTTTGCTGTTTCTGTGCTGAATGGTGACTTGGTTATCTTCAAGTCTTTGAGACTCCAGACATTTAATCATTTGGTAGCTGGGCACCATTGTTTCTTCTACTCTGTTTGCCTCTGTATCCATTTGTCTTCAGTGATCATATCAGGAGTCAATTGACCCACTGATTTTGATTTTTGCTCTTTGATGTCTGGTACCTGATTGTTTCAGCACCACATCATCACACAGGCAAGTGAGCTTCTTTTATGGTGGGTTTTGTTGCTCCTGAGCTGGATGGCTGCTTGTCTATGCTCAAGACTTTAAGACCCCAGATACTGTATCTTTTGATAGCTGGGCACCATCAGCTTTCTTCACCACTCTTGCTCATGCTCCCACATGTCCTCAGTGGGCGCCTTAGGAATGTGTGCAGACAGTGATATGTGAACCTCTTTCTTATACACAATGAGTGTCTATGCATTTGCTTTTCTAGTCTACTTGGACTGACACAATTTCTTTTTCAGGAACTGATTTCTCCTGACAACATGATCAAAGTAACTTTGACAGTGTCTTGCCATTTTTTCTCTAAGAAGATTCCGGCTCTACTTCTTCCAAGCTAGATTTGTTTTTTCTTTTGACAGTGTATGATAGTAAATCCTAACTCAACTGTCCTACTTCTCTACTCTCTCCTTCTTTTTACACCTTTTCCGTTCCTCTCCCACAACAAAGCCTTGATTTATAAACTGGTCTTCCCCTTTGACTTAACTTTTTTTCAGAAACCCAACAAGAAGAAACCGATTTATGAGTGCCTAGTTTAAAAGTCAAGTTAAGCAGCTGGGCCCTGGTTGGCATGGTGGTTGTGTGTGGGACTGCGGCCCATAGGACTGATGGTTCAAAACCAGCAGCAGCTCTCCAGGAGGAAGGCTGGGTTTCCTACACCCACCAGGGCAGTGATGAAAAATATGTAAATCTTTTCCCACTATATATTTTTAATATAATTTGCCAGCCCATAATACACTGTTGCAAAGTATGTTCTCTATCTGTTCTTGTGCCAATCATCTAACTTCCCAAGGGGGCTTCCCTCTTGGCTGCACTGCTCGGAGATGATCTAGACCTCAGAAGCCTATCATTCTTGCCCTCTTCTCCGTTTCCTGAACCTCTGACCAAATTCTACCAACATATACTCCCATCCTGGGAAGTTATGTTGTTCTCTTTCACCTAATAGCTTCCTCCTTTACATCTCAATAAGTATACCTGGTAGATAAAAATCTGTGTTAGAGAACCAGTTTTCTACCTAGAGACTTAATTCATGTGCCCAGGTGGCAAAGCAGAAAGAAATATATACTGAAAAGTATATAAAAATACATAACAAGTCAAGACTAACCACAATAGCAAAACAGAACAGGGATAAACCCCAATATATATAAAAAACAGAGAAAATTTTTAAAAAACAACAGATTGAGCTCAAAATGTATCAATGGGAGATAAAGTAACAACATTTTAACTGTTCAGGTCAGATTTATCATTTTAATCTACTGTAGCAATCTTTCCAGCACCCTTCGTCTGATAACCAAGTTATTCCCATTCCTCAATTAAGGTTAAAGGGAGACTATTGGAGACTTATTCCTTGAGTAGATCCTGCAAAGGCAATTTGGACTTTGGCGGTCATCCATAGACTTCTACAATTTAAACTCTCACAATTTAAGTTCTGATACTATTCCTTCTTTTGGACTTGGATTATATAATTTACAGTCCTTAGAACACAGGTGTTCATGTTCTTCTTCCATGTGGGCTTAGTTAATGTCTCACATAGATGAATGCTTGTTTAGAAACACGACTTTAAGATCCCAAGCACTATTCTATCTGATCGGCACCATCTAATTTCTTCACCACACTTTGCTATAATACCCATATCTTCAAAGTTCCTTCATGAGCCCATGTATCAATCAGAGTATTGTTGTAAGAATTAACTTATTATAATATCTTAATCTACACCAGTAATGTCATAACAAGTAAGCAAATGAAAAATAGAATTGTTAAATGTACAGATAGTAGATTAGTAACCAAAGAAATGTGATGGATTTGTTAACTGCTCTGTGTTTCTTACCCATAGGAAGCTCTGGTCACTGTTGCTTTATGTATATATAATTGAAATAAGTAAAGAAAATAGAAATAATCAAAGCCAGGATTTGAAAAGTAATATATTCAATTAATATGGTGCTTTGGGCCATATTATTACTCTGGACTCTATGCCTGTATCTATACTATTTTAGAGAAAGTTATCTGTTACAGGATAATTTGGGGTTAAGTCCTGACCTTAATAGAGAGTGCTATTGTGGTTAGTTTATGATCATTTGGTGGTACCTCAATGGAGGTAGGAGTGAGGTCCAAGTTATCTATTATGGGACATCATGGCAGTGTGGTGCTGCTTCCTTCTGAATGTGGCTTTTGATAAGATGTTGGGGATTTTTTTCCTCTAGTCCTTGACTTATCTCTCTGTTGGATCCCCTTGTCTGCCTCCACAAGTGAGCTACTACTGACTTAGAGAGCTGGAGGTTGGTGTCCTGCCTCTGACCTTGGATCCACGTGACTCTGCACCCACCAGCCTGTGAGCTCCTTGCTTCCCACCTATGCTTCATTAGCTACATGAGTCTGAAGAGGGCTTTTACTAGTATTGATTCCACATATTTGAGCTAGAGTAGGATAGGATACTTTCTTGATAAAAAAAATACCTTGTGTTAGTCCAGGTAGACTAGAGAGACAAATTCATAGACACACATAAGTATCTAAGAAAGAATTTTATATAAAAGGTAATTGTACATTAAGAAAGCATCCCAACCCAGTCTAGTCTGAGCTCACAAGTCTGATAATAGCTCATTTGTGTGATACCCATCTCTAAAGTCTTCTTCAGACTCACCAAACACATACAATGATACCGAACGCAGGGTGATCACAAACCAGATAGGTAGAATGCTTTTGGATCCAGTGGCTTTGTTAGTTTTTGTTTGTTTGTTTGTTTGTTTAATAACAATAATTTATTTTTTTAAATCATTTTATTGGGGGTTCATACATCGCTTTTCACAATACATAAATACACATATTGTGCCAAGTACCTTCACCTGCCTGCTGTCGTCATCATTCTCCAAATATCTGCTTTTCTACTTGAGCCCTTGATAGCAGCATCTCAGGCTTCCCCCTCTGTCCTTGCCCCCCACCAGTGCTCAACAGTTTATAAATTATTATTGTTTTGTCGTATCTTATACTGACCTACGTCTCCCCCTACCCACTCCTCTGATGTCTGTCCTCCCGATAGGAGGTTATGTGTCGATCCTTGTAGTTGGCTCCCCCTCTCTACCCCACCTTTTCTCCATACATCCTGTAACTCCACTCTCACCACTGGCCCCAAGGGGTCAATCTGCCCTGGGTTCTCTTTATTTCCAGTTCCCATCTCTACCAGTGTACCTCCTCCAGTCCACCTGAATTTATAATTCGGACCATGATAGTTGAGGGGATGAAGCCTTCAAGAACTAGAGGAAAGTTGTATGTTTCATTGCTATTTCACTGCACCTTGACTGGCCTTTCTCCTCCCCACAAATCCTCTGTAAGAGGGTGAATTGCCCACAAGTGGGGCTTGGGTCCCCACCCAGCTCTCCCACCCACTCATTCATAGTGATGTTATTCTTTTTCTTTGATGCTTGATATCTGTTCCATTCCATCCCTGTGATCACACAGGCTAGAGTGCTTCTTCCATGTGGGTTTTGATACTTCTGGGCTAGATAGCCACTTGATCATCTTCAAGCCTTTAAGAATCCAGACACTTTGCGTTTGGTAGCTGTGCCCCCATCAGATCCCTCTGCTCTGTCTACCTCTGCACTCTTTTGTCTTCAGTGATTAAGTCAGGAGGGTAGGCACATAATGATATGATTTTTGTTCTTTGATGCCTGATAACTAGTTCTTTCCACACCTCATGGTCACACAGGCTAGTGTGCATCTTCTATGGCGGGCTTTGTTGCTCCTGAGCTATACAACCACTTATTCACCCTCACGCTTTTAAGAATTCAGATGCTATATTTTTTGATAGCCAGGTACCATCAGCTGTCTTCACCACTCTTGCTCATGCCCCTACATGTCCTCAGTGATTTTCTCAGGAAAGTGTGCACACAGTCATATGGGTTTTTCCTGTTTGATGCCTGAGGCCTGATCCTTTTGACACCTTGTGACCACTTCTTCCATATGGACTTGGATACTTCTCAGCTAGATGGCCGTTTGTTAATCTTCAGGCTTGGAGACCCCAGACTCTATGTCCTTTGATAGCTGGGTGCCATCAGTTTTCTTGACCACATTTGCTTATGCACCTATTTGACTTCAGTGATCATTTTGGATCCAGTGGCAGGGGTCTCCAAGTGACTCTTGCAGCTTCAGAGGTCTGGTTGCACCCTCTGGTTGACTTGTCCGGGTAGGGTAGCTCTGTGTGGCCTGTCCTCAGGGATGTTTTACACAAAGTAAGCCTTGGCAGTAAAATGTTTTCAAGCAAGTTTTGTCATTAGAAAGCCTCCAAGGAAGTGAACTAGGAGAGGTAGTGTCTCCTTACTCCAAGAAGGAATAACCACATTTTCCAGAATTCTCAGAGGAGAAGGTCATGCTCACATAGAAGTTCTCATTGGCTATCTCCAGATTGACAGACTAGACTCCACCCCTACACTCTTAATCTTCAAATTGACACCAGATTAGGTCACTGTCACAATCCTTCTTGACATAAAAGTTTTTTTTTTTCTTGCACTTGCATGAGTGTCATTGTTTATGTTTCTCTGGACAGTCTAGCTAGCACAATGTGAACCAACTAAAAGACTTTTATTTCCTTAACAACTCACTGTCATTAATTTACTGCTGACTCCTAGTGACCTCTTGTAGTTTTCCAAAATTGCTAACAGTTTCCTGGACTAAAAAGTCCAGTTTTGCTCCCGGGGATCTGCTGGTGGTTTTGAACCACGACCATGTGGATCACAGGCCAATTTGCAAGCACTAGACCAGTTTTTCTTATGAGAATCTTTACAAGCACTTTCCTGGAGGGTGTGACTTTATTTTCTTTCAGATCACGGTCAACTAAAATAACAAAATAGTTATTGAGAATATTTTTACATTACACGAGTATTTGTAATCATAGCGTTGAGAAAGTCAAAAACATAATTTAATTTAAAAGTTCAAACAATACCAAATAAACCTTCTCTAAAAAAATTTTAATAGAGAATTTTGTAAACATTCAAGAAAAGCTCACATTAAAGAAAAATCAGATATAATTCTAAAATTCTGTACAGATGAGATTTTGCTGCCTGGAAAATTACTGAAACAAATTCTGTCATTTCACACTCCCCTGAAATAGTAAGTTTCTATTCCTACTCAATGAAACCTTTTGGAGTTTTTTTTAATGAATGACAGCCTTTATCTGAGATTTTAGATGACAATAACTCTTGTCTTCTAACTCCTAAAAGAACCATCAATTTTTCTCTTTAGGAAACGTATTCCTGGAAGCAAAAGCACCTCTCACTGCTTTTTTTTCCTCTCACTGCTTTTATCTCAGTGTTTTACCTACAAGTTCAGTATCTGCAGAACCTATGAATGTTGTTTTCTACATATGCCTTTGGCTACCATTTCTAGCACAACCTTTCTTTCCCTCATATTATCTCCTCAGTTTCTGAACTAAATCAAAGAGAACTGATACTAATACAAGGAAAGCATTCTAAGACAGATATTCTAAAAGAAAACTTGGCATTCAATTGAAAAGGTGACCTGCTCATCACCAATTCACTTGTTGAGGGAACAATAAAATTACTGATAGTATTTTTGCCAAGAAATTTTCTTTCAAGAGGTACTGGGTCAGATATAGAATTGTAATTCAGAAGTTCATACCCAGGAAGCAGGGGTGAGTCAACATATGAAAAATCATAAGAATCATTCAGCACATTGACATGAAAATCTATAAGAACCACATGATATAATATTGATAGATGTGGAACAAGTATTTGAAAAAATCCAACACCAATTCCTGCTTAAAACAATCAAGAAGATAGGCATGGAAGAAAAATTCTTCTAGACAATATGAGCTATATATGAAAAACCAACAACCAATATTGTAGTCAATGGAGAAAAGACAAGCACAATCCCACTGAAAAGGGGAAGCAGGCAAGGATGTCCCTTGTCCCCACTCTTATTTGTTATCATACTGGAGGTTTTAGCTAACAGCATAAGGCAAAGAAAAGACATCAAAGGTATTCACCTGGGGAAGGAAGAAGTAAAGCTACCGCTGTTTGAAGATGATATGATTTTATATATGAAAAATCCCAAAAGCTCCACAAGTGGAGTGTTGGAAACAGAGGAATGGGGCAGAGTGGCAGATAAAAGATCAACAAACAGAAGTCTATCGCACTGCTATACACATGGGATGAGACCACAGAAGAGGAGATTTAAAAAAAAAAAAGCAGTACCCTTCACACTAGCCAAGCATAAATTGAAATATCAAGGGTTATACCTGACTAAAAGAACAAAAGGTCTATCTGAGGAAAACTACAGAACACTATTACAAAAAACTGAGTGACCTCTACAAATGGAAGAATATCCCATGCCCATGGACCAGAAGACTCAATATAGTAAAGATGTCAGTTCTACCTAAGGCACTATATTAGTTTAAGCAATTCAGATATGATAACCCTCATCTTTCTTCAAAGAAATGGGAAAAACATATCAGGCTGTTACATCTGGATTCTTAAAGACTTGAAAGTAAACAAGCAGCCATGTAGCTAAGAAACAACAAAGCCTACATGGAAGAAGCACACCAGCCTGTGTGACCACGAGGTGTCAAAGAGATCAGATATCAGGCATCAAGGAACTAAAAATTATATCATTATAAATGATGGGGGAGTAGAGGTTGGGAAGCCCATTTGTAGGTTTTGTGACATCCCCTTACAGAAGGGTCACAGGGAGGAGATAAGCCAGTCAGGGTACAGTGTAGCAATGAGAAATATGCAATTTTCCTTTAGTTCTTAAATGTTTCCTTTCCTCAACTATCATGATCCCAATTCTACCTTACAAATCTGGCTAGACCAGAGGATTTACACTGGTACAGATAGGAACCAGAAACATGAGAAATCCAGGGCAGATGATCCCTTTAGGGCCAGTAGTGAGAGTGGCAACACTGGGAGAGAAGATGAGGTGGAACGAGGGAACAGATTATAAGGATAGACATTTAACCTCCTCCCTGGAGGATGGACAGCAGAAAAGTGAGTGAAGGCAGATGTAGGACAATGGAAGATATGACGAGATAGCAATAATTTTGTCATAACACCAAGGGTTCACAAGGAAGGAGGGAGCAGGAAGGAAGGGGAAAACCTGAAGACCTAATACAAAAGACTTATGTAGAAACCAAATGTTTTGAGAATGATGATGGCAATGAATGTACAAATATGCTTGGCATATAATGTATGCATGTATAGATTGTGATAAGAACTGTATGATACCACAACAATGATTTAAAAATAAAAAAAAATTTAAGCATGTTGGAAAAAATCATAATTCAGGCACCTTGTCTTTGTCTATATTATAGAGAACACACTCTATTGAATCATGTAAGGACTGGTTGCTAATGGTTCCCAATACATGTTATCATACTGTACCAATACTGTACCAATTTGTTTTTTAGAGCCCAACCAGTGTGATATGAAATATAAAAAACTGGAAAACAAATCAGGTATTTTGCCAAAGTTGTTTTTTTGGACAAGATCTTACCTTAAAATGCAAAGAGTCAGTTTACAACTTAATAGGGATAGCTCAATGAGAAAAGGAGATCAAAAATTCTGAAATCAAAGCACAGTAATACTGGTATGGACATTTTAGGAATAAAACCTTTATTTTGAAATATAAAGAAAGCAAAAGAATGACATGTTCTCTGTAGTTTAGGGCCTATCATGTGCATCTTGTTTTAGAAGATATTTCAACCCCCTATTTATTGCTCAAACCAGGGAATATGAGCAATCCATACATTTTCAGCCTTTCAAATAAAAGTTAATAGCTCCCAGCTCTAACATCCCTTTCAAAGACAGACCTTCTCATCTTTGACCACACTCTTACAGATTCATTTAAGACAGAACACTTCTTGCAATTTGTCTGCACACATGTACGTTAAGATACCCCAGAACACGGAGAATACTCTGGGTCTTGATTTGCAATATGCATGTCTTCAGTTGAAATTTTGGAAGGTACTGTGGGGGCAAATATTGAATGATGCAGGGAGCATAAACAGAAAATAAAAAGAATACACAGGGTCATGTACCCAAAGAACTATTCAACATTCACCCATTTCAAGTCGTAACACGTTATTGAGAACTGATGGTATTGAAGGAAGAAATCAAAGTAGCACTGAAGGCATTATCAAAACACAAGGCTCCAGGCTAATGGGATACCTATTGAAATATTTCAACAAACTGATGAAATACTGGGAGCATTCATTCACCTACAGCAAGAAATTTGGGAGACGGCTGCTTGGCCAACAGACTGAAAGAGATCCAATATTTGTGCCTCATCCAAAGAAAGGTGACCTGAAAGAATATGCACATTATAGAACAATAACACTAATATCACATGTAAGTAAAATTTTTCTGAAGATCATTCAAAATTGCTTGCAGTAGTACATTTATAGGTAGCTGTCAGAAATCCAGGCCAGATTCATAAGAGAATTTAGAGCAAGGTCTACCATTGTTGATGTGAGATATATCTTGGCTGAAAGCAAAGATTAACAGAAATATGTTTCTTTGTGTTTTATAGACTATGCAAATGCGTCCAACTATATGAATCAGAGAAAACTATGTATAGCCTTGAGAATAATGGGAATTCCAGAAAACCTAATCATGCACTTTGGAAACTGTACATGGACTAAGAGACAGTTTTGAGAACAAGGAAATATTACATGGTGGGAAATCAGAAAAGGTTTTGTCACAGTTGTATACTCTCTTCATACTTATTCAATCTATCTTCTGAGCAAATAGCCAGAAACCTGGCATATATTAAAAGCAATGCTGTGTAAGGACTGGATGCAGGCTATCAGGACCTGTAATATGGAGATGACACAACCTTGCTTGCTGAAAATGAGGAAGACTTGGAGGACTGGCTGAGCAAGGACTGCAGCTTTCAAAATATAAAAATTTAATTCATTAAATAAGATAAAAATCCTCACAGGTGGATTAGTAGATGATATCATACTAAACAGCAAAAAATGAAGCTGTAATGGATTTCATCTTTCTGGGATCTACAAAAGAAGCAGTAGTCAAGAGAACTGTGGCAAACATGTGCTTATATTAATTTTATGATTGAAATGTAGGGGTGGAGTCTAGTCTGTGAATCTAGAGATAGTCATTGAGTAGCCAGTGAGGCCTCTATGTGGGCATGGCTTTCTCCTGAGACTTCTGGGAAATCTCGCAATATTTCTCTTGTGGAGATGAGAAGCTATCTCCCTGGTTGTTGGAAGTTAGTTCTCAGAGACGATGAATCACGGACAAAACAAGATGGCAGCATCTGAAAAGCTGGAGGTGCTGGCGGAGAGACCACTTGGCTTTACCCTGATGGAGTCAAACCTCTGAAACTGGGGCAGCCACAAGGAGACCTCTGCCAGCGATGAGTTGCTTCTGCTTTTGATGGACCTTGAGCCCTGCAAGCAAGGAGCCATGGGGAGATCTCTGCCAGCGCCAGGATTCTGCACCCACTGACCTATGACTTCATGAGTGGGAAGGAGACTTTATAGACTGATTTCGGGCATAAGGGTTAATATCAGACTTATGACTTTGAACTGGACTGAGCTCAAGGTCCTGTTCCTCTTGTATATAAACCTTTTCCTTATATCTATATGCATGTCTATGAAATTAGAGAAGAAGAATAGACACATGTGAATGTTGATGTTGGTGAATAATATGGAAATTACCATGGGCTGCAAAAGAACAAACAAACCTGTCTCTGAATATGTCCAGCAAGAATGTTCCTTAGAAGGAAGGATGCTAAGAGGACATGTTATTAGAAGAAACAGTCCCTGGACAAAGATATCATGCTTGGTAAAGTAGAGTTACAAAAAGAGGAAGACCACTGACAAGACAGACCGATGTTGCAGCTACAGTATTGGGCTCAAACATAAAAATCGTCAGATTGGCATGGAAACTGAGAGTGCTTCTGTTGCACGTAGGATGGCTGTGAATTGGAAGCATATAACTTCAACAACCAAGATTGTTTCTACTTGCATCCTCTCCTTTCTATCCAGCAAGTAAATTTTAAAATGCAACTGTTTCCCTGTAACTCCCATAATTACAATGCTCAATGGATTCTAAATATCATAGGGATAAAGTCCAGATTGCTTGATATGAACTCACAAGGCTCTCTAAAATCTGATGCATGCATACTTGTCCATACCCAGTTTATACAAGAAATACTGATTTGGGTAGAAGATGTTGAAGTGTGTTGCAGGGGCCAACTTGGAGGGGAAATTGGGAATGACTATTAACCATCAGAATCATCATTTACAGTTAAATGTCTATTCCTTTGTGCTCCCAATTAGTCAGCCTGCAGATTTTAGCTTTCAAGTAAGGCAGTGAGCTCAAGTGACACAATTCTATTCATCTGAGACAGATCCACAAGACCTGTCTTTTGGAGGCTATTAAGTTCTGTCCCTCACCTTCCAGTACCAAGGAGGAGCTGTAGGTCTCTATCTACTACTCAGATATACATATATATATATATATATATTTGTGTGTGCGTGTGTGTGTGTGTGTGTGTGTGTGTGTGTATATATATATATATATATATATATATATATATATATATATATGGGAACAGATCCTCCAGGATATTCCTAAGGCTCTATTCCTGAGGGAACTCTGGAGAGTCAGTTTAATAAAATGAAACTGTCTCAATCTCGAGTGATATTCATCATTTTCCTCCTCCACTATCTATTCCATATATCCTTCATGTTCTTAGACTTGTTTGTCTACCTGGTGCAGAGAGACAGATCCTCATGACTGAATGAAGTATGTGGTTCTAAGGTCACCAAAACTTCATCAGCCAGCCTGCTGTAGCTTTTCATTTATAGTAATATTTGAGGAAAGGAGTAAAAGGTACTCACATGCATCTCCTGTGGTCCAGACACATGTCACTTCTGTGTCCTCATAACTGTTACCAACTATCCTATGTAAGATATAGACTTCCTTTCTTGCCTTCTACTTCAAGGACACATGGATTCAATGTATGTAATTTAAAATGCAATGGGACCTTTCTATGTTCTTTGACAAAAACCATTGGAGGGCTTAGGATTGACGATATTGAGAGCATATTGCTGCAAAATTTTCACTCACAAAACTCCTGGTGGTTGATGGAAGGGATGGTTGAATGGAAGGATATTCACATCTTTTCCTTCTATTTGGAACACAATTTCATATAAGTTTTTTGATTCAATCCAAAAAGCACCCCAATTCTTTTTTCAAAGCTATGTATTCGATTAAAAAAAACCAATCTTACTGCCTTTCAAATACTCTCCATTACACTCAATACATTTGTCAAATCTGTGATTTCATTCTAGAAAACATTTTTCAAACTCATCTGTTTGGGTGACTGACAGTACCTCTCTCAATTTTTCTCCTCATCTCTTCTATGTCTTCAAATTGCTGTACTTTCACACCCCTCTTCACTTGTAGACAGACTAAGAAGTCGCACGGAGTGAGGTCAGGTGAGTAAGGTGTGTGGAGCAAGAAAGGCATGCTGTCTTTTGCCAAAAACTGGCACCCTGATATGGCTGCCTTCTGCCAGTTCCCCTTCTGCCACACATCAGTCCTTTTCTGTAGCACACTGAGATGCAATCTTTTCAGAACCTCTAAATAACCTAAACCTCTAAATAACCTAAACCTCTAAATAACCTCTAAATCTTGATTAAGTGTCTGACCTGATGAAATGTGCTATCCCCCTCAGAAAAAAAAATAAGTGAGCATCAGGTTTTTGCACTGCATCATATCCACACCTCCAAAGCTAGTACTTCAGCTGTACCTTTGGCAGAGTGTTTCAATGCTCTATTCACATGTCAGATTTGAGGTAGTGCAGTGGGTACTATAAACTATTGAGTTCACAGCCAAGGGATCATTTCTGTACCATGGCTGATAGAAAATATGCCTCTGGTATGATACAGTGTGGATCCCATACCAATGGATCAACTCTATGAACAAAAAAAGAAACTCGATATCTGTAATATATACATATACATATACACATACTCACATATATACATATATACACACACACATATATTTGACTTTCAAGTTAGAAAAGTCCAAATGTAAGTAAATACCTTTTCATGGTGGTGAATTTATCTACTTGATGTAGGTGTGTGAATGATGTCACACTATGAGTTAAGAGTATGCCATAATTGTTAAAAGATTTGATATTTTATTATGGTAGAAGTTAAATTATCTTTGTTAAGTAAAAACCAATGATGTCGAGGTCGATCTGTGCCATCAGTATTTATGAGCACATTCTTCCAGAAAGAATGAAAGAGGCTGGTTAATGTTCAAAAAGATAGGATCATATGGTCTACTTAGTCTCTTCTGTCATGAACATTTTCTCTTGGGCCATAATAAGTAATATAAAGATATCTCAGGGGGCAATCCCACATTAATCTGCATATTCCTACCTCAGACCAACTTATCACCAGCATTCCAGTATTTTTCTTTCAAATGTATACTATATGAATTTTTCTCTGTCTATAATGTTATATATCCTAATCAGATGCATTTCTTAAAAATATGCCTATCAGGAAAATTATCATTATTGTTGTGATGCTTAGTGTTAGCTGTCATTTGTGATAGTGGGTTTGTCAAACACTGATTGGTTCTTTTCTATATTGCAATATAATTACTTTTCATGGTGTGTTCTGAGGTGATCAGCAAATCAGCTGAAATGGGAGTTTTGGTTATCCTGTACTTCTCCCCTTGCCTTCTCTTCTGAGATATTAACCTCAGAAGTCTTTGACCTATCACTTGACCTAAAGATTGTTGATTCACCAGCCCTGGCAATTAAGTAAGACTCCTTTCAATTAGTAGAGATATCCAGTCTGCAACCTGACCTACAGAGTTGGGACTTGGCAGCCCCCAAATTGCATATTTCCTTTACATAAACATTTCCTTACCTACCTACCTACCTACCTATCATGTGTTTATATCAAAGTTTGTGGAAGTTGTCATGACTTTCATTGTCATTTTCAAAAAAATTTTAAAGCCAAAGAGCACCTACTGTCATGGAGTGGACTTTAACTCTTGTTGTTATCTTGGGTGCAATCAAGTCATTTCTGACTCATTGTGACCCTGTGTGCAATAAAACAAACACTGCCTGGTCCTGCACTATACTACTAATTGCTCTTGTATTCAAATCCATTGTTGAGCCACTGTGTCAATCCAGCTTATCTAGAGCCTTCTTCTGTTTTCTTGCCCCTCCACTTTACCAATAACGGTGCCCATGGACTAGCCTCTCCTGATAGAGAATAAATCCCACCCTCCTTTCCTTTAAGAAACGTTCTGGTTGTACTTTTTCAAAGACAGATTTGCTTGTTCTTTTAGCTGTCCATTACTTTCACTTATCTTCATCAACTCCATAGATAAGATGCATCATGGTTTTTCAGTCTTCCTTATTCAATGCCCCAACTTTCACATGCAGACGAGATAATTGAAAATACCATAGCTTGAGTCAGGCACATCCTACTCAGTCCTCAAAAGTAAGAAGCTCACTTTCCAAACCTTTCAAGAGATCTTGTATAACAGATTTACACAAGTCAATTAGTCTTTCAATCTCTACTCCCATGAGAATTGATTGTAGATCCAAAGGAGACAAAATACTTTATCACTTCAATCTTTTCTCCATTTTTCAGTATGTCATCCTATTGGTCCAGTGAGAATTTTGATCTTTTTTACATTGAATTGTAATCCATAATGAAGGCTGCAATTCTGGATCTTCCTTGGCAAGTGCTTCAAGGTCACCTTGCTTTCAGCAAGCAAGTTTGTGTCATCTGCATGTCATACACTGTTAACAAGCCTTTATCTAATCCTATGCCACATTCTTCTTCATATAATCCAGCTTCTCTAATTGTATGCTCATCATAAATATTGAATAAATGTTATGAGCACCTACAACCCTGGTGCACACTTTTCTTTCTTTCTCTTTTTCTTTCCTTTTTTTTCCTTTCTTTTGAGACTCTTTCAGCTCTTATAACAATCCATACATCAATTTTGTCAAACATTTGTACATATGGTGTCATTACTATTTTCTAGATATTTACTTTCTATTTGAGCCCTTTGTATCATCTCCCCCTTTTCCCTCCCTCTGCACCCACTCGTGACCCCTTGATAAATTATAAATTATTATTTTCTTATAACAACTATTGTCTCCCTTCTCCCATAGTTTCTGTTGTTTTTCCCCTAGAGAGGGGGCATTCACCCAGGGAGTGGTGGTTATGTGTCCATCATTGCAATTAGTTCCTCCTTCATACCCTTCTCCCCCTATCCTCCAGGTATTATTATACTTGTTCTGTTCTCCCTACTGCCTCCTAATACATATGCAGGTACCATAAGAGCATAATGAAGTGTAATAGATTTCCCATTCTTCTTAAAACTATTAGCAGTTTGTTAAAGTTTTTTTAATTATGCCTTTGCATAATAAATGAAGCACATGTAAATATATTTTGGGTAATCTTTCGTTTCATCCAAGATCCATCTGACATCAACAATGATATCTCTTGTTCCATAACCTCTTCTGAATTCCGCTTGAACCTTTGGGAACTCTTTACAAATGTATTAATTCAAACACTGTTGGATGACAGTCAGCAAAATTTTATGTGCATGTAATATCAATAATATTGTTCTATAATTTGCATATTCTTTTGAAAACTTTTATTTGGAAAGGGTACAGATGTGGGTCTCTTTGTCATTGGACAAATAGCTGTCTTCCAAATTTCCTGGCATAGATGAGTGAGTGCTTTTAATACTTCTTCATGTTATTGAAAGAGTTCAATAGGTAGTCCATCAATTTGTGAGAACTTGTTTGGGGCTGATGTTTTCAGTATAACTTGGATTTTTTTGTTCAGTACCAATGGTTCTTGTTCATATGCTACCTCTTGAAATGGTTGACTATTGACTAGTTCTTTTTGAAACAGTTACTGTGTAGTTTTTACATTTTCTTTTAATGCTTCCTGCTTCATTCAATATTATCACCATGAAACTTTCACTAGTGCTACTCAAGACTTGACTTTTTTCTTGAGTTCATTAAGTTTAGGCTATGCTAAACACGCTCTTTTTTTGGCATTCTAACTCTAGGTCTTTGCACATTTCATTATATTATCTTATGTTGTCTTCTCAGGCTGCCCTTTGAAATTTTCTGCTCAGTTGTTTGACTTCAATTCTTTCATTTGCCTTAGCTGATGTATAATTAAGGACACATTTCAGAGTTCACACATCCACTGGGATGATTGTGGGTCTTTTTTGTTTTGTCTTTTTAACAACCTTTTAATTTCTTCAAATATGATGTTCCTGATGTTATCCCACAACTTATCAGACCTTCCTTCTGTCATTATTGTTAAGGGCATCAAATTTTTGGAGATATTATTAACTTAGGTAATACATTATCTCTTATCAGCTTGTTCCAATTTTCTTCAGCTTCAGCTGAATTTACATATTCTTCCACAGTTGACACTGCTTTGGATTTAGCTTCTGATATTCAGCATCTCTGTGGTATCTTCCTACAGATATATTTGATTTGGTTTCCCAGATATGCAAACAAGTTTTATTCCATCTTGAGATAGAACACATAGAGCCCACAGCAACTAATAACAACATAGAATGTTAATGGAATTATACATCTTACTGGGTGCAAAAACTCTCATCTTTTTCCCTTGGGGCAGCTGGTTAGTTTGAACTGCCAGCAATCTAACGCTTTCTTGTATATGCACATCTCACTGGTTTTACTTCTTTAAAGAACCCAGACTAAAATAACTGTCATCCAAAGATAAGAAAACTATCATTTAAAGATATCTGTGAATGAGTCCTGCACCCAATTATTCATTTTGAACTATAGTCACATTCATTCGTTCAATCAACCCTATAGAATATTTATTATACAATAACTACTTTCCTATAGCTTTTTATTGAATGGAATAAAAAAAGTTAAATCCTGGTTCACTAGTTTATAAATTCCAACAAAAACAAACTCACAGCCATCAGGCCAATGATGGTTCAGAATGATGCTCTCTGGAATTCAGAGATTGTAACTGTCTTGGGGGTGGAAAGTCAAGTTTTTCTTCCATGTTGATGCTGGTGGTCTTGAACGATTGACTATGTGGATTGCAGCCCAACTCACTACCACTCCAGCACCTGCCATCCCGACATGAGGCAATACTTTAGTAAAAATCAAAAATAAGTTCAAGATGGTAAGTCATATTGGCAGCAGTAATACAGTATTTTAGAGAAAAGCTAGTAGTTGTGTGTTAGTCTGGGTAGACTAGAGGAACAAAATTTCAGAGACATGCATATAGGTATAAGGAAAAGGTTTATATACAAAAGGAATGGGACATGGAGAAAGCATCCAAGCCCAGTCCAGGTCAAAGTCATAAGTCCGGTATTAACCCATATGTCCGAAATCAGTCTATAAAGCCTTCTTCTGACTCACGAAGTCACAGGTCATTGGGTTCAGAAACCCGGTGCTAGCAGGGCACCTTGCCTCCAGGGCTCAACAGCAGAAGCAATCATCATTGGCAGAGGTCTCCATCTGGCCACCCCAGCTTCAGAGGTCTGGGTTCCATCAGGGCAAAGCTGTGTGGTCTCTCCGCTGGCTCCTCCAGCTTCTTGAACGCTGCCGCTGCCAGCTTGTTTTTGCCCGTGAATAATCATCTCTGAAACGAACTCTCAACAACGGGAGAAGATAGATTCTCATCTTCACGAAGGGAAATACCGCGAGATTTCCCAGGCGTCTCAGGTGAAAGCCATGCCCCATGGCTATTCAATGGCTATCTCCAGATTAACAGGCCAGACTCAATCCTTACATTTCAATTATAAAATTAACATAAGCACATGACTACCCGACTAACACAAGTTGTTACTAAAATAGAGTGTGCCGAGTAGTAGGAAGACTAACCTGCACACTGAATCTATAGATTTCACTGATAAAGAAAATTAATACTGAACCACAGATGTGACTGTAAGTGATAGAGACTTAGCCCAGAGTAAAACATGGGGAACTTGGGGAAAAAAATCCAGAGTCCCATAAAAGCAGCACATCAGATTCTGAATTCATGTAATTCTTCTTTTTTGAACATGTGGCTCAGTGTCGTTGCAGGCACCATTGTTGCCCGCCAACAATGGAGTGGATTGCCACTCTATGAAGGTGATGGGAGAGAGTGCCAAAGGTGGGAAAGAAGCCAGGGGAGAAGGGTGTGCAAAAATAAAGAGTCATTGGAACCATGTGTTTCTTAATGATACCAATGCACATGTTACATTCAGAAACTGTGGTTGCTGGCACAACCTCTTACAACAAATCAATTAGGCATAAGCAAATGTTCTTGGCACTGCCAAGTGATTGGTCAGGAATCCAAAAAAGGAAACCAAACCTCAAGAAGATTTGAAATAAAAAAAGTGAAAACAAAACTGAAGCTACTCCCAAAGGAAGGAAGCCAGTAAAACAGTGATCTCCCCCCCCCAAAAAAAAAAAAAAAACTAACATGGTGCTCCTTTAAAATCCTAGCTATCGCTCTGGGTCCCTTAGTGGCCACAAAGGACCTAATATAGGTGGATCCATCACACAGAATATGAAAATTGGAGAGGATAAATACAGAGCCCCAGACAGTAAAATTCTGACTATGAAGAGTGTTTTCTCTCCTCCAAGTTTAGAAATGGAAACAGGAAAAGAGAAAAGAAAGCTAACTAGATTCTGATATTCTAACAAAATTAGCATTGGAACATTTGGACAGCTATGTGAATTTTTTTTCCAAGATCCAAAAGTTCTTAAGGAGTCTGGCTACATATATCATGGAAAATATAGAAATGTGGCATTTCCAAATCTTCCTGGATTTAATCATAAAAGACCTCCTGTATGACTCACTCACCCTAATGATGAGGATGAAAATCAAAGCATGTTTCTGGGTGGATTGGCTTATAGTGTTTGAATGAAAAACAACAGACAAGTCCAGAATTATTATTATGTATATCTTTGGCAAGACAACCATTAAATATCTCTGACAATAAAAGGCATTTTGTAAAAAGAAAACTTCACCCCAGAAGATGCAAGTTCTTGGCAATTATTGCCAAGATATTATTTATTGTGTTTATACCAAATTATCGATAATTTACAAAAAAGAAAAGAACTCTCTTATGTAGGTTCCAGGGAAACACTTAAAAACTTAAATAAAGACTATAGCACCATCTGTAATTAGCAAGATAACACAAAACATTCCACCTTGGAGAAATATGCTATTGGGACTTAGGTAAAGTCACTATTTCATGGCTACTGGCACTTCAGAGACTAAACCCTAACAAGATCCAAGACATATGTATCTGCATGGCCTGTCTATCTGTACTTCAAACACAGATATAATGTACCTCAAACTTCCAAGCAGTCATAAACTATGAGAAATTGGACATATGCACACAGTAACTATCATTCCACAGCTGCCACGTGCCTCTGTGAGTGAGCCTGCCATATGAGACAGTGATGTCATAATGAACGTCATTATTAATACTTATATCAAATAACAGTAACAACAAGTTTTCAAAAGAAGAACTTCCTTAAGTTACTTAAGCATATTTTATGTTGCTGGGCAAGAGTCATATCAGATGTCAAAAGCATCTGGCTATTACCACAACCCAAAGGGAGACAGCAAAGTCCTGAGGCTTCTACCCTGCCATGGGGCCTTACTCACCTTTGTGGCAAGCTCCTTCTGTGTAACCCAGGTCTTCAAGACTCTCCTGCCTATCTTGCTACCCAGACCCTCTGATCCAGGGTGGAATTTCCCACAAGGAATATTCAAGTGTTGCAACAATTTTTGCTCTGCTAACAAGCCTCCAACTCAGTGGGATTTAGACCCTTCTCCATGGACCCACGAAACATCTGGAATTGTCTTCAATACAATAGAACTCGCATCTGGATCCAAAGAGTTCTCAGCACAGACGTTCCAGGTCATTGGTCCAAAAGACTTTTTCCACTTGGGCCATTTTTGATGATCATGAGGTCCTCCTTCTGTGAAATTAACCCTTTGTCATTTTTATAGCCCAAGTCTCCTACCATGACCACAAATGGACCAGTTTCTTCAGCAAGCCACGTTATTCAATTCCCATAGTTCCACCTACTCATTGCAAGAATATGAAAAAGAAAATCCACATAAAAATGATTCCCTGTATCATAGTATTTTATGGAAATATATGGAAATAAATGTTCCAATATATGCCAAATTCCATTAAAATCAACTTTGACACACTATTATGACTATTTGACACACTATTTGTCTATAGGATTCCTTTTAATTATAATTTTCTGACTGGTATATCTCTTTTCTCAAAACTCACCAGTGTCAGGTATAAATTCTGAATCATAAACTCACTCTTTGTATACAAGCTGTCACTGTCTCACCAAACATCTATGGAGCTATTCAAATACCAAATAAATACTTTTCCTCTGGTGATAAGATGAAGTATATGGAATTATTCACTGTCATCAAAGACTTAATTCTCCTGCAAATCTTCACTAGCAAAAGAAAACAACAACCAAAAAAATTTTGTATAAGCGAAAATATATTAAAACCATTTTAAAAGAGAAGTATTTAGTCCACTTATACCAAAAAAAAAATTTTTAATGGCTAAAAAGAAGTAATGCTTGGTTTGGTGTGTGTGTATGTGTGTGTAATTATTCAATGAATAAATTTAGCAGGTAACACTTCCTAGCTTATCGATTTCCACTTTAAATACCATCACGAAAACACAAAGCATTGTCACTAACAATTGTACCATATGAGGGCTTAGTTTCTGCCATTTTTTTGCCATGGAAGTTGCATTTCACATCTGAATTTTTCATTTTAAAATGCTGAACTCCTATGATTTTTATCAGAAGGAATATAAAAAAGGGAGTATTGAAATAAGGTTATGCAATAATGGTTATTGGTCAAAGATTTTGGCAGTTAGTATGTCTTAAACCACACATAACACAAACCCTATGGAAATTTAAATAGTAAAACAATTTATTATTCCACTTACAGAAATTCAGAAAGAGGATCAGGTTTCAGGAATAGATTACTTCAGCATTACAACACTCTTTTTACAGCCCCACTTTTTGGGTATTTCTTATTTTCCTCCTTCCTTTGACTTCATCCTTAGGCTGATAGGTCATTACAACATGACCAAGTCCATAATCAAGACCAGAAAAACAAGAAACCAAATGAAACTAAACCATGTAGGTCACACTTCCATGAATGTCACCTAGGACTGAGAACATTTCCAGAAGATGTAGCCAAATACATTTCATTTCACAGTTCATTAGAAAAGATAGGCTCACATTTATATTCCTGAATCAACTATTAGCAGAAAAATCAGCAAATAAAACAACTAGGTACATTGGAGGCCCTCCAAGACATGCTAAGGTAACACATTCAGGCACATCTTCTTGTAGAGGGCATGTGGCTTCATATGGAACTATTGTATACATGAATACATTTAGGATTAATTAGGAAGAGAGGGAAAAGGGAATTGCAGATAGGCAGTCAAAACATCTACCATATTTTAAGGCAAAAAAAAGTTTAGGTAGATATTGTTGAGAGAGTGAGGATCAAGGTGAGAAAGTTTAATTTATACTAATATGGCATCCATTTTTTAGAATAAAATTAAAGGCAAGCAAAACAAATGCCTACTGAATGGAAATTAAATCAAAGGATTTACATTTTAACAATAAATAAATAATAAATTTTTAATAATAAATCAGTACTGAAAAATAACTAAAAATTCAGTCCCATTCATCAATGTATAAATAAATAAATAAATAGAAGCTTAAGGAAAAGTAGGTTGTTCAAGATCAAATAAAGATTAATTTAAAAAAGATTAATTACAGCTATAATGTCCTTTTCTCAATAAAATTTATATCATTGGCTAAATTAATGATGCTATGAACAGAACTATCATGTTTCAGGAGGATGATCAATAGCACCAAACAAAATGAAAATGATGATGCTAAATTGAAATATATATATATATATATATATAATGTAGATATGTGAACAGATTCTGGGCTCACGCTTAATTCTAGGCACAATCTGAGAACAAATAGCTTTTATTACATGGCCCTACTTGATGCCTGCCCTTATGAGATCACTGAAGATGTGGGCACTATAGTAATTTGTGTCTAAGAAGCCAGATGGTACCGGGCTGTGTCAGACAGGGTTCTCTTAGAGAAATAAAACCAGAACACTAGTAATTCTCTTTATATATTTATATAGATAGAAGAATATATATATATAAGATCAGAAATAAACAGTTAACTAATCTATAAAACAGTACAAATGACTTGGTGCAACTCACGTGAGACAGCTAGTAGACCGGCAGTCCTTGGAGTCTTGGAGGCCACTGAGTAGTCCTCTGTAGAGCAATTCAGGCTATCTGGCCACAAGCAGCAAACAGCAGAACAGGTCACCAACAGTCAGTCAGATGACAGAGTCCAACAGTCCCCAGCTCAAGAAATGCATATTCCAGGAGTGTGGCGAAGCAAGGCTTGAAGGAACCTCAACTCACAGCTACACAGTCCATGATTAGGCGTCCCATGGGTAGTGTTGCTTGAAGGTCGAGACACAGGACCAACGAGGCAGCTGTCTAGTCTGAAGATCCAAAAGCAAGAGAGCAAGGGTGGAGCTTGCCAAGCCGTTTCTATTTCCGCCCTTCATTTGATCACATGTGTTCATTGGCCATGTCATCACAACAGACCTACCTATCATCTTTGGCCATGTTGTCACCACAAGCTTATCTATAACACTGGCTTTTAAAGAGAACATCTAGGGTCTAGTAGTTTATCTTTGAACAAGAAGTGATTTAAGTGAGTTGTCAATTGGGCACACACAGAAGTACATCAACCTGTGTGATCCAAGGATTATGAATGATAAAATCCAAATCCAAAGAGGGAATAGTAGGTATCAGAGTTTAATTTGTGAACACCCACTCTTTGGAAGTCTACAGATAGCAGTGTGAGGTAAAAATCCATTAAAGAATCCACACATGGATTATGTCTACAGCGAATTCCCTCTGATCAAAGGTCAGGGATATGAGCAGCCATGCTATAATGCAGAGTGGATTGTTTGTTTGTTTAGTGTTTCAGTGTTTTCTTTTCTACATTTTTCTGTATATGAAATTCAAGATGGATAGAGCTATAGAGACTGTGTGATTGAGGAGTGTGGTGGGGAAGTTTAAGTGGAAATTTGATGGTGATGGTACAAGAGGGAATTGCATGCTATAAAGTTGATTGTGGACATTATTGTACAGTTCTTATTAATATGATTGGTATATTAAATTGTTTGACACATGAAACAGATGCCAATAAAACTATTTGAAAAAACATAACTGGTGATAGGCAGATGCAGTCAAACCTATACTATCTTCCTATAAACCATTTTACTTAACATATCGTTTGCTTGTCACTTATGATTTTTAAAAAAATCATTTTATTGGGGGCTCATACAGTTCTTATCACAATCCACTCATCCATGCACATGTCAAACACATTTGTACATTTGTTGCCATCATCATTCTCAAAAGATTTTCTTTCTACTTGAGCTCCTAGTACCAGCTTCTCATTTTTACCCTACCTCCTTCCCCCTTATGATTGTTAATAGTATGCATATAATCCCAAGACATATGCTCTTATATCTGCCCTAGCAAAAGGCATGAATCATATTTTCTAGCACTTGTGTATAGCTTTGGAAATTGAGTTTTTGTTATTACTAATAATTGACCATCTGCTATGTGTCAGGTACTGTGCTGATGCTGTGTGGTCAATTGTTCTAACACCCTAAACAGAATTTTAGAATCTCCCTCTTTTTTTTCTTCAATGAATTAAAGTTTGAACTTTCTCTAGGCTACTCTCCTGAGATTGAATTGGTTCCAGAGCAGGGATTTAAAAAGTTTTGCTTATTTAACTCCAAAATTCTTCCCATCATATTAATATTGTTCCAAAGGTGCTTTGTCAAATGTTGAGTCTAATTGATCTTTCATGAAAAAGAAAATAGCTTTGAAGGGAAAGATGCTGCTTTAGAACTCTTACCTATAAATTAAAAATTCACAGTGTAATGTAAAAAATTATGGAAATTCTACAAAAACGTAAGGTTCCTTAACTCTGGCATTTTGTATTGCTTTTAGATTAAACCCCATTTTCACATAATGTATGCTTATAGTCAAAGAAAAATATGTAGTTGCACACATTTGGATAAATTCTGTTATATGTAATTTGATAATGTATTGTTAAGACATGTTAACATGTTAACAATCAAGCTATATTTGAATGATAATAGTAATATGCAGTTATATTTTAAGTATATAACCAGGCTTAGAATCTCATGTGAAATGCTTTTATTTTCCAATTGCTGTTCTCAAATGTTCCTTGCATTCCCAACGAACAGCCAGTCTTTCCCAACATCTTGCTCAAATTACCTCGTGTCACTCATGATTATTTTTCACATTTAAAACTTAGTCCTAAAGAACATCAGACAAAAGCAATGTGGCAGACAAAACCAACAAAATCGATGCTTCCATAAAAAGATAAAAGTATTAAAATACATTTGGTTGCATATTGGAAATAAAAGATAGAAGCTATAGTTTTTGATATCAGGAATGACAGAGATAGAAAAAGTAGAGATTATCTAGATATTAAAGAGATAATAAGAGAGAATGTAACCATATCAATAATATAGACAGGTTCCGAGGAAGACACAACTTGTCGAAGCTCTGTCAGAAAGTAATAAATCCTCTGAAGTGTCCTATCAGTATTAAATAAATTAAATTTGTATTTAAAAACCCATTCCATAAAGAACACTTCAAGCTATGTGGTTTCAGTAGTAAATTTTAAAAAAGAAATAATTCCAATTATACATAAATGATTTCAGAAAACAGAAGAGGAGAAATTTGCTGTTTATTCTATAAGACAGCATTACCTGAGTACCAAAACTAAGCCAAGTTTCAAAATACATGGAAAGTACAAAGCAATATTTTACAGGATCATAATGTCAAAAATTCTAAGTATTATGTGTACAAAATAACCTCAAACTATATGAAAATTATAACAAATATAATTAATTGTAGAAATGGCAATCAAAAAACAATCAATGTAATTAACAAGATTAAGACATTAGAAAAGTAAAATCACTTGACCATTTAAATAAATACAGGGGAAAAATTTAATAAGAAATTTTAAGTATTTCTTACACTAGTGATTTGTCAGCTAATTCCACATGGAACAGTCACATCAGCCCATGTGCTCCATAACTTTTAAATACTATAATGAAAATATGAAGGAGAGAATGATATCAGATATTAAACTGTGAATATATGGTTTTCAGAAGAAGGCTATGGATAACAGTTGAAACCCAAAATCTATTTGCAAGGTCCATATATAGATTAAGCTTCCAGTGAGTGCTTTCTGACCATAGTTGGGGGATATGTGTAACTTTGTTAACACAGAGAGATTATGTAAAGTCCATTACGGTAAATATAGTTCAGTTGAAATGTAGTATACTATCTGACCTCCATTTTGACCCATTTTCAAGTTGTTTCAGTTATTATAAACAAAAAAAATGAGGGGGGGTACGTCGGTGAGGGGATGGAGCACACCTGGATTAAACCTCTGGTGAATTCTCTCCAACCATGGACAGAGGGGAGAGATTTCCGTTTCTCCTTTTTAAAGATAATGCCAAGTTCATGAGTAATTTTGGATCTTCCTTCACTTAACTTGAGTAAGGAAACAAAGAATGTTTTTTTCTCAGGAAAATACTTTGCTTCACAGTGGCCATGATAACTGTGTGATTACCACACAGACTTTGTGATTTTTTCCGGGGAACATGGCAAATATATATCATCCCAGAATGGATAACATTTACAGGTAAGCCATGAGAATGAGCTTTATGAAATGGAAGAGGGGCAAAGTGAAGAGTGCCACTCTGGTCTATACAGCGTAATTATCAGTGTCCTTTTCCCAGCTGCAGGGAATATATTTATGTCCAGGAAGAACAGAGAAGCCAGTGGTAGAGATCATGGGCATTCAAACAGTTTGTTTCCTTGAATGAACACATAGACTTGAGGCTTCTGTACTCCAAACCCAATCCACTTTAAATTTAATCTCAAAACCAAACCTACAGCCACCTAATCCATTCGAGCCCATAAAAACTCTATATAGGATTTCTGAGATTGTAACTCCTATTTGTCCTGTGAAGTTGCTGGTGGATTTGAACCACTGACCTTGTGATTAACAGTCGAGCTTCAATACACAGTCACACCAGGGTTCCTTGTATTAACTGTTAACAATAAAAAAGAGGCTTATACTTTTTAAGGTTTTCCACAGTTTGCTTCCCATAACTATTATGAGAATTGGTATTGGGAGTGGAGTTCTAATTTAAGTAAAAATCCAACTGATTTGAAAGTGTCTAATTGGCATTATGAGTAAGAAAAATAATATTGCAAGCTATAAAGTAATACTCATTCTGTGCAACAGGGAAATATTTGACAAAACCATTTCCTACTTGGAAGGTAAGATGTGTGCATCTTGTGAAGATTTTGACACAGGGTAAGAGCGGCAGTGTGTCTCAGTTTATGCTTTGTGCCTTAAACAAAATATTACAAAAAAAATTAGATCGGGAAAGATTTGCAAAGTCTACAAGTGGAGATGAACAAAAGAATACAGAAATATGGGTCTCAAAAATTTAAAAAGCCAACTGTCTAGAACTTAAATGGTAAGAGATTAATGCCTTTGCTCAACAGAACAATAAGATTTCAGGGAACAAAGTAACCCAGCTCTGCCCTTGAGTTTGTGTGAACTAAGGATGTGTGCTTCTATCACGAACATCTTTTGCCCCATCACCCCAGAGAAAAGTGGAGCGAGAGCAGATTTGATCATTATATTTGGGGAAGACTCTTAAGTGTGCTCAACTATTTCAAAAATGTGCTGGTTTTGAGAGAGTTGTATTTCCAGAAAGCATCAATGTCTTTGATTACTCTATCCTTCAAGCAATCTTTGGGTGTTTAACTGCCTGAACTATATTCGGACTGCAAAATATGAACAATCCCCAGGGCATACCCACAAAATTCATTTGAGATGTCACTATGGAGGACAAAAAAGAACCTCCCAGAAAGTATTCAGTGGCCTCACACAACAATTGTCAGAGATGATATTCCCAGAAAGCTGAATAAGTGTCAAATTAAGAAATCACGGAGCAGCACAGAAGAAATGCCAAAGATTCCACAAGAAAGTTACTGGAACTAATGTCATGTTTCTGCAAAGTAATAGGTTACATGATCAACACCAAAAACCAGCTGGGTCTTTCCACACTTACAAAAAGAATTTTAAAAAGGCAATACCATTTACAATAGACAGCCCCCCCCAAAAAAAAAATAATGCTTAGGAATAGATCTAACCAAATGCACAACTCATGAAAACTATAAAACACCGCTACAAGAAACCAAAAGAGGTCTGCATAAATGGAGAAAAAATAGATTCCTTGCTCATGAGTAGGAAGGCTTAACCTTGCAAAAATAGCTATACTATTCAAATAAATCTATAGGCATAATACAATTAAAACACAAATATCAGCAATATCCTTTAGTCAAATGTATAAATGTGTTATCAACTTTATTTGGAAAGGAAAGAGGGCCCAGTACCTAAAGCATTATTTGTCTTGTTTTGTTTTTTGGGCGGGGGCATCACTGCCCTCTAGTGGTGGGAGTAGAAGGCCCAGCTTTTGTTCCTGTGGAGCTGGAATTGAACCTCCATCCCAGGGGGCCGCAGTCCCGCACACAATCACTATGCCACCGGGGCTCAGCCCCCTAAAGCATTATTGAAGTAGAAGAGGAAAGTAGGAGATCTCACCATTCCCTGTCTATTCACTATAGTATATATAGTATTCACTATATAGCCAAAGCAGCTCAAACATCCTGGTATGGATAATGAAAGATACATAGATTAATGGAGCAGATGAGAACTTGGAAGTAAATCCATCTAGCTATGGACAGTTGCTCTTCCATAAACAGGAGATTTAGCAAATGATGTTGGTAAAACTAGATGTCCACTGGAAAAAACATGAAGCACCATACTTAAAAGCTAACTCAGTTGGATTAAATGCATAAATACTGAACCCAAACCTGTAAAATACTTGAAGATAATATGAAGGCGAAAATTTAAAAATATACATAGTTCACACTGCCTTCTAAGTCATTTTATAGCTCTTGACAATAAAACTTTGCCACGTGCAATATAGCATGTTCTCATTTTTTGGCTGGAAGAGTGATCCCTGGAAACCATGTGCTGAAAATGGTAAAGCTAGAAGTTAGAATCTTCTTAGAAGAAAACCGTTCAGCCTGAAATACTGACAATTTTCTGTTACATGAGTAAAAAATAAAATTTTATTATATTAATCTGCTGAGAAAATGTATTTTGGGTTACAATTGTTACCATTGCTAAAAAACAATATGCCATATGAGACTAAAGATTATTTGTCTTTTCCCAGCCCTCTTGCTCATTGTTGGATGAGGGTGGTGTATATTTCACCCATTAGCAAGCCTTGTCAGAACAAGACGGATTTCAAATAGGGTGCTTAGTATATCTTATCCACTTTAAGGGCTTAACCACATTTCTGGAACACAATGATTTGTCCAGTCAGAATTCCATAACATATTTTAAAAATAGATACCAGTGTCAAATAGAGGCACTGGGCTCAGTGATAGAATTCATGATGTCCACGCAGGAGGTCAGGGCTCAATTCTAGGCCAATGCACCTGACGTCTAGCCATCCCCCAACTGTCACTGCAAACTCACGTGCTATACGAGGCTGAATATTTTTTTTAGTGGTGCTTTCAGATGGAGACAGACCAGGAAAAGGGGCCTGATTGTGTACTTTCAAAAGCCAAACACTACAAAACCTATGGATAGATACAATCTACAACTGATCAAGTGACTAGCAAAGGAGCAGACAATATTCCATTCTAATAGCTTCTCCAGGTATTGAGGGCTGACCCCAGGGTCATCGACTGCTACAAAAATAAAATTGTAAAAAAAGGGAAAATTCACATTTATTAATAATGAAAATGCATCCAAAATATCTGTGAATCAACTGAGAAATGATACATTATTTATGAAGAAATCAAAAGGACGTTTTTAAAAAGGAAAAAAAAAACCATGATTTTGTTTTATAAAGAGACTCACCAAATTTCAAGACTGAGGCCACAACCCAACTATAGACATACTTAAGGACCTTGAGCTTGTTAAATGAGATTCTTTCCTCCTGTTTTCTGTCCACGCTGCTCAAGAACTATTGTAGAGGAAGTAGGAACAGCAACGTTGCTAAAACAATTGACCTCATTCTTCTTGCATCCTTATTGTCTTGAAGGAAAAAAAGACAGTTAAGTGTTGTGCCTTTGAAGTAATGTATCCGATATTGTTGGGAAATTATGGTAAAATTCAGATGGCCAGACTTCTATTACAGCTAGAGCTGAGCCCTATTCTGGCACTAAGTAAGTAATGTATATACTTAGGCAGTGAAGGACAGCAGCAAGCATGGGGAGGGCTCAACATATGAACCCCTACAGAAGAAGAAATAGAAGGGTAGCCAACGGATAATGATGAAATATCCCTAACATATATCCAAAAATAAAGCCATCAATACACTTTTAACCTGAGATCATCTTCTAATATTGGCCCTAGAATAAGCAAGATGTCACAGTTTTCATAAGATGGTCCCAACGTCTGACAATCAACCTGTGTTGATTTTGATAACTATTTTTATGAACACTGTAGTCTAGAACAAGGATGAGAAAGCTTCACCATTCATGAGGCAAATGCAACTCATTGTTATGTGTGGCTCGGAAGTGAAAGATTTCAAATTTAAAAGATAGTGTTTAGATAACGGTGACTTAATTTGTTTATAAAAATAGACTTATGGATTTTAATAAGTTTTAAATTTTGCAAAAGGGAAGATTTATTGTTTCATCTGAAAAGTATGCCAATCCCTACTCTGGATCATTTCCCAAAGTAGGCAATATCTCATCCTGGGGACACTGGAGTGCTCCACAGGGCTGCAAAAACAGATACAGTCATTTTATGCTGGATTGTGGACTATAGATCAAAAGTTTTAATTGCCTGGGATGAAGGGTGTGTGCGTGTGTTGTGTGTATTTACATAGACAAAGGGTAGAAGGAAGGCTTCTTGGAAATCTTTAATGAAATTTTCACTTATTGACATACCCACTTATTGAAATGTCATGATTTCTTTTTTCCTTGGTTCGTCTTCAGCATTGTAACTTTTGAGGTACCCTTGTGAATTTCTTTGAAACTATACTGCTAAAGCACACATTGACAGCTCAGAGTTGCATTTAGATTGGATCTTTTATCTGCTCCTCTGGGATTTCACAGCATTTTCTTTGTCCAGAGCAAAGAAAGCCAGGATTGATCACAAGAGCAGGAAATGATCGGTGGCGGTTTGTTGCTAAGCATCAGGTCTTTTCAGCAATGGAATGAAGACTTTGCTCTATAAAGCTTGATGACTGGGTGAGTTTCCTTACTTGAGCAACCTAAAAATATAAGGACAATTAAGGTTTTTTTTTTTCAGCTTCTACCTTAACTCATCAAGAGATATAAAACCACTGAAGACAAACATGTGCATAAGCAATGGTGGTGAAGAAAGCTGATGGTGCCCACCTGTCAAAAGATGTAGCATCTGGGGTCTTAAAGCTTTGAGAAAACAAGCATCCATGCATCACAGAAGCAACAAAGCCCACATGGATGAAGCACACCAGCATGCGGGACCATGAGTTGTCAAAGGAATCAGTTATAAGGGCTTATGAACTAAAAACCATAACATTTCGTGCCTGCTTTTCTGATATGATCATTGACAACAAATGTGTGCATAAGCAAATGTTGTGAAGAAAGCTGATGGTGCCCAGTTATGAAAAGATAAAGCGTCTAGAGTCTTAAAGGCTTGAGTAAACAAATCATCCAGCTCAGAAGCAACAAAGCACACATGGAAGAAGCACACCAGCCTATGTGACCCGAGGTATTGAAAGGATCCGGTGTTGGCATCAAAGAACTAAAACATATCATTATAAATAGGGGGAAGTACAGATTGGTGACCCAAAGCCCATCAATAGGTAAAGCGACATTCTCTTACAGAGGGGTTGCAGGGAGAAGATGAGCCAGTTAAAGTACAGTGTAGTAACAATGAAATATGCATCTTTCCTCTAGTTCTCAAATGCTTCCTCCCACTCACTATCATGCTCCCGGTTCTACCAGAGAAATCTGACTAGAATAGGGAATGTACACTGGAGTCGGAAACATGGGGAATTTAGGATAAATATTCCCTCAGAATGAGTGGTGGGAGTGGTGATACTGGGAGGGTGCAGGGATGGTGGAGTAGAAAGGGGGGTCCAATTTCAGGGCTCTACATATAACATCCTCTCTGGGGCATGGCCAACAGGGAAGTGAGTGAAGGGACACATTGGACAGTGTACAATATGAAATAGCAATTTATAAATTATTAAAGGTTCATGGGGGGGATATGGGGAGGTGAAACTGGGGCCCTAAGTGGAGGGAGGATGTTTTGAAAGTGATGATGACAACAAGTGTGCAAATGAGGTCTGCGTACAATTGATATATGTATGGATCATGAGGGGAGGTGTGTGAGCACCCAATAAAATGATTCATTTAAAAAAGGAGGGGGGGCAGAGGAAAGAGGAGCTTTTTTTAAAGAAGAGCTTATACCAAGGGTTCGAGTTGAAAACGTTTGGAAATCAATGTGGCAACATGTGTGCAAATGTACTTCATATGGATGATGTGTTGAATGTTACAATAGCTGTAAGAGCCCCCAATAAAATTATTTACATTTTTTAAAAAGTGACTTAGGAGACCGTGTGATGTATCCACATATCTGATCTTTAGGGCAGTCATATTTGAAAACGGGGAAAATCTGTTCCGTTTCAAAAATTTTTGCTATTTCTATTAAATAAGTGCTTAGAAATGATGAGAATCAAAGGAGATATACAAATGATCTAAAATGTGGTCTTTCCTCTCAGAAGCACACCAGTCTGTGTGACTTTGAGGTGTCAAGGGGATCAAGTATCAGGCATCAAAGAACTAAAAATTATATCAGTATAAATGAGGAAAAGTACAGATTGGAGACCCAAAGTAAGTAATGTGACATCCCCTTACAGAAGGGTTGAAGGGAGGATCCCAGCCAGTAATGATGCAGTGTAGCAACAATGAAATACACAGCTTTCCTCTAGTTCTTAAATGTGTCATTCTCCCAGCTATCATGATGACAATTCTACCTTACAAATCCGGCTAGACCGGAGGTTATACACTGGTACAGATAGGAACCGGAAACATGGAGAATCCAGGACAAAAAAGTCCTTTAGGATCAGTGGTAAGAGTGACGATACTGGGAGGGTGGAGGGAAGGTGGACTAGAAAGGGGAAACTGATTACAAGGAGCTGCATATAGCCACCTCCCCAGGATGTGAACAACAAAGAAGTAGGTGAAAGGAGACATCAGACAGTATACAATGACAAAGTCATAATAATTTATAAATAATCAAGGATTCATGAGGGAAGGGGAAGTGGGGAAGGAGGGAAAACTAAGGAGCTAATACCAAAGGCTAAAGTAGAAAGAAAATGTTTTGAGAATGAGGATGGCAACAAATGTACAAATGTGCTTTGCCTACAATAGATGTATGTATTGATTGTAATAAGAGTTCTATGAGCCCCCAATAAAATGATTTTTTTAAATGTCCTTCCTCTCTTGACAAAAGCAATTTCTCTCTCGTATACATCTTGCTCCTGAGGTCACACTGAACCTTTTTGAGATTACTCTTAACTTTCCTTGAGACACTCTCCAACTGACTTAATAGAGGTAATCAGAACAAAGTGATTGCACAAACCAAAATTATGGCTTGCAAATCAAGCAAATGAAGAAGAATGGAAGTTCTTCCTTTCTGGGGAAAAAGAACACTTCTACAGATGGGAAAATTATTTTAACTAAATTATTAAAGGAAGTGGGTCTCCAGATAGTCACAAAATTCTAAACTCTCTACATGAAAGATTGGACAAGTACATTTTTAGCTGATAGAGTGTCTTAGACTTAAAAAATGATAAGACAACAAACCAGAAAAATGCCAGAAACCCTGTAAAAAACAGTGATCCTACAAACCTGGTGTGTAATATTGCAGGCAAATCTATGCATATCCCTTAACATTGGAATAAGTAAAAAATGATGTTCTCAGATATAAAAGCACACCAAAATCCTGTTGGTTTGGCTATTTTTAATGTGCATATAACAGGAAATGATTGATCAAATAAGAGAAAAATAACAAAGGTTCACCTAAATAACATGTTGTTGACATTTTATATTCTCCCAGGAGGACAATAGATGACAATATTGGATACAGGGAATGCAAAGGGCAACAATGACTCTAGAATGAAAGTTATAAATGATCCCACAGATGAAGCAAAATAAGAATGTTTAAGCATTTTTACATGCTAGTAGAGTTGGTGATTTCATCACATCTTCTTTTCTTCGGGTCAATATTCACTCTGTCCTCCCTCCATCATGCAAAACAGGAAGCAGGATTATTTTTCACTTCATCCATAATGCATGTTAGTTTCTGATGATTTATGGAGATAGTAAATAAAAGGTAGGCATAATATTTTCTTCATTATCTCATTCCTGTACCATAACACCTAATCCAGTGGCATCTAATCCAGCACTGTGATTTGATGAGTAATTCCAAGGTATTCTGACATGATTTTGAGAATGAAATAAATTGAGGGTTAAATTCATGCATGACTCTGATTAGAGAAAAATTATTTTATATTCCTTTGTGAAAATACTTCTCAATAATTTGGGGGGGGGGCATTGCTGCCTTCTGGTGGTCCTGGGAGCTACCCAGCCTTGCTCCCAGAGAGCTGCTGCTGAGTTTGAACCGCCAAGCCAATGGGCTGCAGTCCCACACTCAACCACTATGCCACCGGGGCTCAGAGCCTCAATAATTTTTCTTAGGACTTGTGCACCAATATCCCTGAGGAGATGCCCAGAGCAATTTAGAAAGTGAGCAATTAGTAGCCTAAAGTATTTATTTTAGGTACTTTTTGGGGAAAGTTAATTACCTTGTCTGAGCCTCTAGTTATTAATCTATAAAATGTGCCTACTTCACATGATTTTATTGTTTTTAGGAGAAATGAGGTATTATAAAAAGCATATTTTTCTCAGTGCCCAATTAAGATTTTGTTAAATGTTTACTGTTATTATTTTAATATTACATCATTTTAATCTCTATAATAATCACATTGCAGCTGCAGATGGTCATCTCTGTTTTCTCACATTTCCTTCAAACACATCAAGAGTTCACCCTAGATTTCCAATCATTTATTATTAAGGAATCCTACATTTCTAAGCATTGTCTTGGATTCCTCTTTTCCCCTCAATTGACACACCAAGCCAAGAACTTCTATTGCAGTGGTTCTCAACCTTCCTAATGCCAAGATCCTTTAATATAGTTCCTCATGTTGTGGTGACCCCCCCCCCAGCCATAAAATTATTTTCATTGCTACTTCATCACTGTCATTTTGATACTGTGATGTATCGGACAAAACCTGTGAAAGGACTGAGTTGATGAAAGAGCCACTAACAATCATCACATGGCCGCCATGTGGCCTGCGATCACATGGTGACTAGTGTCTCAGATACTCTTGCTCTAAGTAGTTCCTGAATCAGTATTTGTAATAATGTCCAATATCCTTATTTCTGGTTGCAAAGTGCTATACCCCATCCTAGAATGACATGTAATTTAAAGGACATCCATAAGTGTGCGTATTCATTGATTCCTTCTGCAATGTAATTTTCATTTGGGGTTATATTCGCCTCATGAAATGTAATCTGCAGTGGCATCCAAAGAGATGATATAGTCCGTTTCTAATTGTTATTTTTCCCAAAATGCATTCTAACTTTAGGCTGTGTAAAAACAAACAAATGAACTAGCATTTTCCTTGATATTATCGTGTTGAGATAAAATACACTTCTTCCCCATTCCAGAAGCCTTGGAATATTGAGCAGAATAAACAGAAGGATATGCTTTCTTTCAAATTATATTCCAGCAGAGTGAAATAAATGTAGAAAAAATAAATGAATAAAAAAGCAATGTGATAAGCAGGGACTCCTACAAAACCTAACATACATTCGCAAAGCTTCAAATAAACTGGATGCCAAAAAAAAAAAAAGGAGAAAAATTCTAGTGGTTACCATTTCTTTGACTGTCTGCCTCTGTAGGCATATTGCTCAAATGTCTTTATGGATTTATTTCCTTTGTTTTTCTCTTTAATTTACCCTGTGAAGTTTCCCTTTTACACAATGGGGATCCCAAGAAACGCAATGAAAGATAGGGTGCTGCTAGATGAAATGCTGGAGGTTCAAGTCCTTTCGTAGTCATCTTGGAAGAAAGGGCTCAATGGAAACTTCTAGAAATTCAACCACTATAAACCCTGTGGAGCAGTTTTACGCAAACACACATGGAGCAGCCAAAGAATGGAGTCATTTGGAGGGCAACTGGGTTGGGGTTTTTATCTTGTTTTTATTTCACGTGAAATATATGTTCCTTAATGGATGACTTCTACCAACAATGTGCTTAAAAGTGCACATGATGCAATACAAATAGATTCTGCATCTCTGTAACATATCCATGGTGTTTCATGGTGTTTCTGTGAAGTTTCATGATGTTCTTTTCAAGTGATCTCCTTCCTTGAATTTTTTCAAAAACTGGTCATTTTCTCCCACAAGTTTTTCTTTTATTTGCACATAGAAGAGACAAATAATGGTAGCAAATTAAATAAGTTTTCAACTTGGAAAGAATGAGAAAAGTGATCTCTCAACCTAACTTAATTGAAGAGAAGTTTGGTTCATATCACTTTTCATCGTCCTTGATGTTTACTTTAGGAATTTCTGTTTCATGTGTGGGCCAGGGCAGACTTAGCCGGGGTGACACACAAGAATCCACTTTTTCAAGGGATGTGGAAAAGGAAACTCCCAATGTGTTAGAATCATTTCTGATCTCTAGGTAACTGACTATTTTAAATTAGGAACAAAGCAAGCTTTGGTGCAAGATATTGGAGGGGCATATTTTTCAAATTGTCTAAACAACATGTGACAGTGCCTTCCAGCCTGTACTTTTAAACTCCGTATTGAGTTTATTATCCTGAAGGGATGAATTTCACAGTTAGCTAGCCAGGAGGATATTCAATGAAGGCTAGCATTGTACATCCTAACCCTATGTATAACAGAATAAAAGTTAGCATCTTTAGCATGGCTGCTTCTGCATACGTGAACACTTAAAAATAAAAACCCACTGCACATTGAAATTAGAAAGTATAATTTCATTAAATTCCTATTCCCATAGTGTTTATTTAAGTATCAGTGAACGAGACCGTTTTTTTAATCTGTCCACATCCAATGGAGCATGTACCTTTATTCTCATCCACTCCACTAAAACCTGTCAGAAGGGTCGGATCTTTCCCCAGGTGAATTTAAGCTAAAAGATACACTATGGGCACTTCTCACATAGTTATAAATGGATTTGTTAGCACATTATAGACACGTCTTAGGGCTGAGCCCCGGTGGTGTAGTGGTTGTACGCGGGACTGCGGCCCACTGGGTTGGAGGTTCAAATCCAGCAGCAAGACTGGGCCTCCTACTCCCAGTGATGCCCCAACCCCCCCCCAAAAAAAAAAAACTTACAGACATGTCTTACAGGATTCCTTTTAAGTTACATTTCTTAGTTTTTCTTGAACAATGCCTCTGAGCTGCTGAAAAAACAAGCTCTTCATTGCACTGATATATTTGCCTTAACCACTTGAAACAATGGCTCTCAATCTGTGGGTAGCGACCCCTTTCACAGGGGTTGCCTGATTTATAAAAGTAGCAAAATGGCAGTGATGAAGTAGCAAGAAAAACAATTTTATGGTTGGGGGGGGGTCACCACAATATGAGGAACTGTATTAAAGGGTTGTGGCTTTACGAAGAATGTGAACACTAATTGAGGAACTCTCAGTGCCTTAATGAGGCACCACGACTGAGCACAGCCCATGGGGTGGCAGAGAAAACACTTGGTGTGTTTGTAGAGTTTTGAACTTCGTATTGCAAAAAACTAACCTATGTTTTCAGGCTGGAGATGATAAGTTTTTATAATTTCAACAGTCATATTTGGCAGCTATGTGAACTTGAACAAGATATTTAGCTGCGGTCCTTCATTGTTCATATCTGCAAAACAGGGCTGTTCAAAGCACCTACCTCACAGACTTGCAGTAAAGATTAAGTGAGCTGTTTGGAGCATGCTTGCAAACATGCCTGACATATCTTCGTTGTTGGTAGATGTCATCTATTTGATTTTGAGTCTTAGTGACCCTATGCACAACAGGGAAAGAAAAGCTATCTGGTCTGTATCATCCTCAAACTTATTTGTATGTGAGAGTCCATGATTTCAATCATTGTGTCAATCCATCTTAGCAGGGTCTTCCCTTTTGTGCTGATCTTCTGCTCTGTCATGCATGGAATAACATGACTAAAGTATGTGAGATGAAGTCTTGCCATCCTAACTTCAAAGGAGCACACTGGACAAACATGTAAGAAGATTTGCTCATTCTTTGGGAAGTCCATGCTGTGGAAGATCTTTAATCAATACCATAAGTTGGGCACATAACAAGTTCTTAATAGTCTTAGTCTATACTACAATGGTGCAAATAATCAGACTGTGCAAGATGCAGCATGTGTGTTGGAGGTGCTAGGAAAGAAAAGATGAAGTTATATGATGTCAGGCACTGGCTTTTACTTTTAGATATGTGTTTTGTTTTGTTTTTTGGGGGGGGCATCACTGCCCTCTGGTGGTCATGGGAGTTACTCAGCGCTGCTCCTGAGAGCCACCACTGGATTAGAACCGCCAAGCCTGCGGGCCGCAGTCCCGCACTCAACCACTTACGCCACCAGGGCTCAGCCCCAGATGTGTGTTAAAAGTTGCAAAATTGTTATTGAAATCACTGAAAGAAAAATAACATGCAGCTATAAGATTGACACTCCCTAGTTTTAATCACAACTTTTGTGCTCAAACAATTGTTTTTATGCAATATGACTTAATGAGCAATCAAGTGTTCTTAAGAATGCAGCTATTTGAGTTCATTTAAGTTCATACTGTCTTTTCATATCCTTGGAACAGATAAGAAAAGTTATGAAAAATAAAATGGGAGACTGAGAATGATTAAAGTTTCTTCAAAAAGGGGTTTTGTACTAGATGGATACCTTAAAGCAGACCGCTTCCTTCACCAGTGCTTTCAACACTTCTGAAAATTACTCCTATAAAAGATTTGGTCCAATTGTGTGAGGATAACAGATGGATCAACAGCCTAACTGTCAGAGTTTGAAAAGCATGGGCTATCCAATTCAGTTAGAATTCCTCTGATTGGCAAGGCAAAAAAGAAGCAGATCAAACACAAATAAAATGGGTGCAACAAGAAATCTATTACAATTCATTAGATAGTTTACTAAGTAAAAGATGGATATTGTGGTAAAGATCACACATTTAATCCTACTGGAGGTCCATGTATTTACCCTCTTTGGGTTCTGAGCTCAAGGGTTTGTGACCTCAAGCACAGTTACTTACACACACAACAATGCAGTTAGCTATGTCATGCATGCATTGAGTTGGCGATTGGTCTTCTATCTCATATTTTAGATAACTCTTCAGAAAAGCCTGCCATTAATCCCTTTATCTAAAACAGACTCCATTTGTTAATGCCAGATCATTACCCTTAGACTGTTTCCTTCGGTCAATAGATTTCACCCTGTTTATGTCATCAGAGCATTATTATCTGAAAGTAGCTTTGCTTGTTCGTGTACATATTTTTTGCCTCCCTGGGCTTTATGAGCACTATTATTAAGCATTAAGTTCAGTGAGTGCATTTGGTTGATTTACTGCTATACATAGCACATAGCAAACACTCAAGCTGCCCCACAGAGCATAAGAATAATGGAGAAGCTGTGCAAGAGGAAAGTCTGGGCAAATGTTACCAATATAATATATTCTTAGATATTTTATCTTATTATTAGGTGAAGAGGTAGCAGCACAAATCTCTTACGTGTATAAGAAACAACTCACTCTTTTACTTAATTGCAGTTATTTTACTGATTACACACACACACCTTTTAAAAATGTATTTCTGACAATGTCCCTCTGGGTTTTTTTCCTTCTTTTTTATTTGGGATGAAGTGGGTTTTTTGTTTTTGTTTTTGTTTTGTCTTATTTTATCAACAAGTAGTAAAAGAGAAGGGGAAAACATTTTTATAACAGTTACTACTTAATACATTCCAACAAAAATGTATCCCCTAGCTACCTATTTGAGTAAGGATATAGTCTAAACACCTACCCTTTTCTTTCTTGTTCATAATCAGTAATGGAATTGTTAGCAAATCAGTAAAGTATGGAAATGAATTATTTTATGAAAAAGTATTAGTTTAGTCTTAACCACAAAAGCCTCCATCAGAGTTAAACTTGGCCTTCACTTGAAATATTATTTCAGGTTAGAATAAATGTTTTTCCCTTTTTAATTTCTTGCACTGCTGAGAGTTCATGAACCAAAGTAAAATAACTCCAGCTGCCTGTACCCAATTACTGAAATTGAACAAAAAGAAATATAATTTTGAGAGGAAAAATACAAACAACACAAGATGTATGCCAAAGTAACTTCTTAGTAGTGTACAGAAATATTATGAAAGGTCTTTCTTGAAATCAGTGATTATACTATCATGAAAATAAGATTATCCTTAGATGGATCACAGAAAGTAATGTTCTGGCACTTTTAAATCAAGCAAGTTTAAACATGTCATCCTGAGCTCAGTATATTAGTCTCTGAATGACAAACTCCAAGTTGTTTGCTAATATGCACTCTGAAAATTTTGCAATTGTAATTGGTGAGTAAAATATGAGCAGTTATTGCAGGTGAGAATTTTTCCAAAATTTTTGTATGTTGCTCTAGAGAATGATTTATGAGAACTTGTGAGTGTGTATTCTTACAATGTAGTACTGCTTGTGATTTGGGAGAATCAACAACTAGTAAATTGATGTATTGCCTTAGATTAATCTGCTGCACAAGAACTCAACATATTGAAAAGCAAAGACATTACTTTAAGGACTAAGATAAATCTCCCTCCAAAAATGATATTTTGAATGGATTTATATGCATGTGAGAGTTGGACAATGCATAAAGAAGCTTGAAGAGGAATCAATTCATTTAAACTGTGCTGGCAAAGAATATTAAAGGTACCCTAAGGAACCAAAAATACAAAAGCAAAAACAAATTTGTCATGGAGGAGGGACAGAGTGAGGATGTTCCTTAGAGGTGAGGATGGCAAGACTTTGTCTCAAGTACGGTGGACTTATTATCAGGAGAGACTATTTCCAGAGAGGACATCATGCTTGGTAAGTAAAAAGACAGTAAGAATGAGAAAGGTCTTCAGCAACATGAATTGACACAGTGGCTGCACCAATGGATTCGAACATAAGACAAGTGTGAGGATGAAAAAGGAGGAAGCTGTGCTTTGTTCTGCTGTCCCAACAAGTCAGAATGTAGATGATGAGCTGAAAGCCCTTGGATGGCACCTAACCCCAGCAACAAAGCATAAAGATGATTTCTGAGAAGTGTCACCTAAGTACCTAGAGAATGCCAAGACTGCTGTTTCCACATGGCATAAAAAGAAGAGCACAGATTTCTTTGAGGAAAGGTTGTTGCTGTTTTTGTTAGATTCCATTGAGTTGTTCTACCTCACGATGAGCCTCTGCACAACAAACAGAAGCTCTGCCTAGCACAGGGCCATTCTCACAATTGTGCCCCATGCTCGTGTTCATTGCTTCAGCCATGACGTCAGTCTTGAATCTTCCTCTTCTTTGCGGCTCCTCTTTACCAAACATATGTCCTTCTGCAGAAATTGGTCTCCTCTGATAACACGTCCAAAATATGTAAAATGTTACGTCTTTATTAATTAGAACTTTAAAGAGATATTTTGGTGCAGATTTACCTAATAAAAATGTGTACTTTGAGCTTGTGGCTGCAGGTTGCATGGATATTTATTGTGTTTCCGGGTAAAATGAAATCCTTAACTTCAATCTTTCCTCGATTTATCACAATTTTGTTTATTGATCCAGTCATAAGGATTTGTATATCTTATATGAGGGGGTATGAGGCAAAGATTACACACAAACACACATACCACCTCTAGGCAAGTATCCAAGAATTGAACGGCCCACTCTGAGTTAGTGCACCCAGTGCCATCACCTGGGAAGGGTCCCTCTGGTCACAGTGATTTTTCTTTTTTGTAAAAACAGTTTCACTTATACTTTTTTTTTGTGGTGGCTGATTGAAGGAAATAGTGTGTGGCTGTGAAATTTTGTTTCCTGCACAGAAAACATGTCACAAAATTTTTGCGATGCTGAACACAGTTTTAAAGGACAGCGCTATGGGAAAAAAAACTCACATGCAATTGGTTTTCTCATTTTAAAAGGAAGGTGAAATGTCAACTGATGGCAAACCTCATTCTGGATATTTGTCAGCTTCCTGAAAGGATGAAAATATCAACAAAATTTGTGCATTCATCTTGAAGACTGATGATGGACCATTGAAGAGATGGGGGAGTTATATGGATTATTTTGGACTCAGTTCAGCGAATCTTAATGGAAGATTTGGGAATGAAAAGAATCATTGTGAAACTTGGGCCTCGTGTTCTGACTAATCAGCAAAAAGAGCACTGATTGGAAACATGTTTTGGGGGTGAGGGAAATAGTGCATTGGAATTCTTTCCACCAGGTCAGACTGTTAATTAAGTTATCTATTTAGTGGTTCTGGAAAGATTGTATTACAGTGTGTGACCCAAAGGGTCTGATTTGTGGCAGATAGGGGACTGGCTTTTACCACGACAACAATATACCTGCTCAGTGCATCTGTTTGGGGCAAAAAACTGTATGCCTCTTTAACCCGACATTCCTGACTCACCTGACCTCACTCCAAATGACTTCTGTTTGCTTTTGTGAATCAAGAAGGACATCTAAGGGCAGTGCCTTGATGACATAAAAGAGGTGAAGGAAAAAAATGAGGAAAGTGCTGTCAGTCATCCAAATAGATGAGTTTGCAGAATGTTTCCAAGGATGGAATCACAGATTTGACAAATGTATTAAGTGTTACGGACAGTACTTTGAAGGTGATACAGCTGTTTTTATTGTTGTATTAATTTAAATATATAGCTTTGAAAAAAAATTCCTTTTGGGAGCATACCCTCTCATACATTGAATTAAAGTCCATCCTACAAACTGTAGTTTTCATTCTTCACAGTATTTGTTTCAACTCCTGCTCATTTTCATCAAGCTAGGGTGTGTTATCTACATATCACCTTCCTCCAATCTCGTTGTCATGTTATTGTTTATATGACTTAGCCTCTCAGATCCCTACCTCAACACATAAATCGAACATATATGATAAACCTACCCTGCAGCTCACTTGTTTTGCTTTTAAACAATGAAGTGCCCCCTTTTTTTTCCCTCAAACAATTACATCTTGGTCTACTTGCAGCTTTCTCACGAGCATGATTAAGTATTCTGGAATTCCCACACTTTGTGATTCTTACCATGATTTATTACAATTCATAAAGTCAGGGGTCTTTTGATTGTCAAAAAACACAAGTAAACATCTTTCTTCTTTCAATCAGAATCCATCTCATATCAGTAATGATATCTGTTTTTTGCCTTTTTCTGATTCTGTCTTGAATTGTTGGCAATTCTCTGTCAATGTAATGCTGTAGCTGCTTCAGGAAAATGTACTTGCACTTGATACTAATGATATTGTTTAATAATTTCCACATCCTTTCGCATCACCTCTCTTTGGAAAAAGCACAAGTATAGATGTCTTCAAATTAGTTGGTTAAATAGCTTTATTACAAATTTTTAGCATAGAAAAGTGAGTGCTTCCAGTGAGAGTGAAACATCTCATTGTGTATTCCATCAGTTCTTGGAGGATTATTTTGTACCAATACTGTCAGGGACTATTTGATGGGGTTCTTCTAGCCCAGGGCTCAGTAAACCACAGCTTGAGAGCACTGTGTTGCTCTATTCTTCCTTGCATGTGACTCTCAAGTAAAATGGAAACATTTTAAAGAATATAATTTAGATAATAGTGATATAATTGTTGGTAAAATTATTTATGGCTCTAAAATAATTATTTTTGAAGGACAGGGCCTCTCTTCTAGAGAACTCTCTAACTCCCACCACACATCCTTCCCTTGGGTGGGTCAGTAAGAAGGTAGAGGCTAAAATAGACAGTATTTACCAATAAATAATTGCAAACAGAATTCCCTGGAGAGTCATTTTGCTGTGTATAAACTGAGCCCTCTGAGAAGCAGGAAGACAGAAGCAGGAAGACATTACCAGCAAGATCCAGGAATGGAGTGCATCCTCTAGCTCTCAGTTCCCTATGCAGTGAACCTGCTGGATCCAAAAGACTGCTACACCATCAGAAAAACAGCAGCAGAACCAACAGCCAGAGCATAGAGCATGGTGACTTCCTAACCCATGGAGCAAGTAAAGCTACGTGCTTTTGTACAGAAGGCTGGCTTGTGGAGTGGGTGCCTCTGGGGGCTTACCTGAGGCTTTGATGACTGATGGGAGTAGAGTTGAGTGCGCTGGGGATGAGACTTAGTGAGGGCATGACCTTGGGCACTACATTCAGGAAGTGGGGTTTGCTGACCCATGGAGGCTTTTATCAGAATAGTATGTCCTTGGGGCATTGATTGGCAGGTTTGACAAAACTTTGTAGTGTGTGAAAAATAACTCAACCCTGAGCATTTCTCACTAACATTACAACATTTCTCACTAACATTACAACTAACATTACAAATTTAATAAATCTTTTAATCATAAATTTTATCTTGTAAGTTCTATGTAGCCATTGAAATGGTTGTTAAAACCTAGTAATCAAGTAGAGAATACCAATTAATACAATTCAATACTATCAATGTAGTTTTAATACCACAGGTTCTCCACCACAGGTTCTCTCTCCTCCTAAAATGGTCTAACATCTGCCCATGTACCAAGTCTTCGTGGTACCCGCACACTACCTTTAAGTTGATTCAGATTCACAGCTACTCTATATAGGGTTTCTGAGGATATATATCTTTATAAAAGCAGATAATCTCATCTTTGTCCTGTAGAGTAGTGAATGGTTTGTTCCGTCAACCTTAAAAGAGTAGGGAAGGGTACCCAACAGCTCTACCAGGACTCCATTATTTTTTAGTAGCTATGGATGCCTTCTATCTTCTTTAGATGCTTTCTTTATCATTTGATCTTTGGCCTACAGAATTCTTCCATATTATAACTCGATGTCTAAAATCTTTTAAATTTTTCTTTCATTCTTTGAGCTTTATAAATGCTGACTATGTGTCTACCTAACTCCAATTGCTTGCACATTGTATTATAATGCTTTCCTTTGTATTCCTAAGCTGCCCTTTACAATCTTTAGTTGAGCTCTATTACTTCATCGGTTCATTATTTGACTTTAGCTGATCTATGTTCACAACACGGTGGTTGCAATGATGAGCAAAAGCAGAGGAACAGCTGTGAGGAAAACACAGGCCCTGGCCGTGTTTCTTTCTGTTGTCATAGATCCTTGAGAAGCTGGAACACTAAAAATCGTGGACCAAACACAAACATTCTGCATAGCAACCCTTTAGTATAGGGCAGAACTACTCCTGTGGGTTTCTGAGCATGTAAATCTTTACAAGTGCAGACAATCTCATTTATCTCCTGAACAGAAGCTGGTGGCTATAAAGAATTTACCCAACCCTTAACCCACTATTCCAAGGATTGCTGACAGCTAGTAGACATTTAGAAGCAGGGGGCAGATCTTGCCTCAGTATCTTCAGAGAAGAAGCCATCACTGCTGGGTCCTTAATTTCCGTTTTCTAACTCAATCTTGATTTCTAACTTCTGACTTCTAGAAGTATGTAACACTGTTGAATTAGCCAAATTATTTTGTGTTGAGGTAGTTTAGAGGTACAGACTAAAATCATAGTGATTTTCTTTCTTATTCTTATGCAGGCAGAAGAAAGGCAGGAAGTCTTTACTAATAGCATTTTTTATAAACACTAATCAAATCATCCAAGAACCATCAAAGTAGCATTTGGTTAAGTATGGGCAAGTGAATGAGAATGACATTGTGGTTTCAGGCACCTGCATTGAAATCCTGACTCTATAACCACCCCCACCCCACCACCCCCACTACCACTTACTAGCTATGGAAGCTTGGGCATCTTGTTGAGCATGTTTGAGTCTTTCTGGGAAATAAGTAATGACATTAACAAGTAATAAGCCTCGACTTCCTAAGGTTGTTGTGAGGATTGCTACGAGTAAAATACCCTTGCATTGCCTGAAACAAAGTTCCTAACCATAGATTCCCAATCATGAACGACAACAAAAAATAGAACATGAGAGAACAAAAAAATAGAGCACGTGAATAGTATTGATTGAAAACAGCATGAAGGGGCACATCAAGAAATATGTTCCTAATTTTTAAAGTTTTCCAAATAGAAAACACCAGTTTAAAAACCCTGTAGTTTATCTCTCTCTCCCCCCCCCATACTCTCTCCTCTTCTGTGTAGCACTTCTTTCCCTGTGAAAAGGTTTTCACTACCTTTTTTATTCATGTCTATCTTTCTGAGTCCAAATGCTTTTGGAAAGAGGGAAGAATGGGAGAGAGGGAAGAATGGAAACAAAAGTACTCAGCCACTTTCAATGTTGATGGCACAAATGAGGGGAAATAAATGTTAGAGCTTGATGCCATACTCAAAAAGATCTGGGTTTTTCTATTCCGATAAAATTTTCTCCTCCTTTTACAGATTCCTGGGGAGCTAATGAAACTCCGGCAAGGGAACGACGCTCAATTAGGCAAAGAAGTTGAAAATAGATGCCTCTTGACTAGCATCTAGACAAATAATCAAGACGAGGCCAGTGACTGAGTATTAAATGTGCTAGAATGTTTCTTTTCTATCCTTTCCTTCACCTGAAGAGCTATCTCAAGATGTTAGTGATGTTAGCATTTCCAGAAATGCTAGACCCTCATTTATTCCATTTGCAAGACACATGTCACCGTCTCCTCTTTCTTTCAGAGGAAATTTTCCTGTCTCCTTATCCCAGAAAGTGAATTTGGGAAGTTGGAGGTAGTGGAAGGTGGTAGGGAAGTCAGCCAAAGGAGAAATTTCAACTTATTAGTTGTTTTTTTTCTAAGTGTGGTAGCCAAAACCCAAACAGCCCTGGCTGCCTTGCCTGCATGCCGACTCCTCCATCCCTCCTCCCTGGCAACAGCCTCGACATCTGAGCATCTTTTGCAAAGTCCTTTATCAGCAGGTGGCTTTTATCCCTTAGCTAAGCTCTATTTCTGGACCCCATAAGACTTATTAAAAAAATTGGAAAACTTTATCATCCTAAAAATAAGGTATGCTATTATTTTTCTTCCCACTTCGTCTGATATTTGTCTTCCTTCAAAATCACGTTAGACACATCGACAGTATGAAATTTTAAAATTCCCTATATTTGTGTTAGCTCTGAGTAATGGCAGTCCAAATGAACATAATAGAATTGTCTCCTATGGCTTCCAGGACTGTAGATGTTTATGAAATCACACTGACAGCTCTTCCTGTCATGGAGATGCTGGGGGGCTTGAATGTCGCCGGTCTTGACTTTTTCCTTAGCAGTTGAACCTTTTAGCCATTGTTCTAGCAGATAGTCATAGATAGCATATGTTACCACAAAATGTCAAGTTGGGGAGATGGGAAAATATTTACCACTGGAGTAGAATGTAATATTTCCTTAAAATATATGAAAAGCAAGTGCAGTAAATCAAACTTTTTAAATTACTTTTTAGTAGACTGCATAAAAGAAGAATGAATCTATTTTGACCCAGTGGAAATTTTAAATCCACATATGAAAAATATGAGGAAACTTGTTGAAAAGCATTTATAATGAAATATTAATATGTAAGAGTAAATGATCTAATGCTGCTTCTTGTTGCACACTGGTGGCTGCCATCAATTTAAAGGAAATTCCTTTAATTTGTTAAAATGCTCATTTTCTCCTAGATCTTAGAAAAGGTAGTCCAAATGATTTTTAGGAGTGAATAGTGAGGAACTTTATCTCACAGACTTCGGGCATGTTATCAAGAGAGACAAAACATGAGGTCCAGGAGGACATCGTATTGGGTAGAGTCCATCAAAAGGAGCAAGTCCTCAGGGGAATGGACCGAGTTGCTTCGATGATGCACTTAAACAAGTCACAATTGCGAGACTGGCAGAGGACCAGACAATGTTTCATCTTGTTGCATGTACGTGGTGCTGCTGGGAGTCAGAAATGGCTTGAGAAGACAAAACCGCAGCGACATGTGAGGGTAAGTTTAAAAGCAGTGTTAGGGAATCATGATGCTATTGTTAGGTACCATGGCGTCAGCGCTGACGCACAGAGACCCTATTCGCAACAGAATGAAGCACTGCACGGACCTCACAACTAACTGTTACTCGGCCTGAGCTGATTGATGCCACACCACTGTGTTGACCTCTCTCACGGAAAACTTTCTTCTTTATCACTGCCCCACTATTTCACCAAGCAGGATGTCCTACTCCAGCGACTGAGCTCTCCTGGAAATATGTCCCAAGTATGGAAGACCCTTGCCACTAAGGAACACTCTGGCTGTACTTCGTCCAATACAGATCACTTTGTCCATTTAGCAGTCCACGGTGCTTTCAATATTCGTCTCCAGCACCACAATTAAAATGCATCAATTCTTCAATCTTCCTCATTCGAAATCATAGAAACCTTCGTGAAGCAAAAATAGTAAGCTACTGTTGCTCAGAATATCCTCTATGTCTAAAAATGTTTGACTTCGGCGTTGCTATCTAGAGATTTATACCACATCCAAAGAGAAGTTTCATCATCCTCGATGAACTCAAACCTTGATCCTTTGAAATGCTCTTTGCAATTGGGGAACAAAAAGAAGTTGGAGAGGATACAATTAGGGTTAGAGTATACATGGGGTATGGTTTATCAATGAAATTTTTATAGAGCAGCACTTGCAGGTGCTCTGTTATGATAGAAAGAAAATTCATCAGCCACAACTTTCTGAGTATTTTTCCTAGTTTTCCATTTTCTTAAAACTTTTTAAAAATCCCTCATGATTACCTTGAGTCTGTTGAATATATATGTGTGTGTGTGTGTGTGTGTGTGTGTGTGTGTGTATTAGCCCTTTGGGATCCCAGAAAACAGTGCTGTTATGTTCTGAGTGCACCTCTTTGCCTTGAATTTAGCAGGTACTGTAGATGCACTCCAAAGACACGGCTGTGATGAGATGTTTTTGTTTGTATGTATGTGTTTTAAAGCACTCCACGGATTAGAACAAGTATATTACTGAAAGAACATGTATACAGCCATCCATTGATCACAGGGGCATTTTAAAACTTAATTTATTTGGAATAAGACCAAACATGTGCAAAACGGATACTAGAATTCTAGTGACAATACTTTTTTACTTAACCTTATGTTTACGGGTATGTTGGGGCAGTGGAGGAGGAATTTTCAAGGGAAAGAAACTAATTCATTTCCGAGTAATGTGTAGGTAAGAAGACCAATACTTCCGAAATAGAAATTCCCCCTACCTAACTATCCCAGGGGTTCCAGTGAACTGATGTGAACTGCTAGCCACAATGTTTGAAGTTCTAACCCATGATCTATGCCATGGGAGAAAGATGAGGCTATGTGCTCCATAAATATTGATAGTCTCAGAAACGCTATAACTTTACTATGAGTCACAATTGTTTGGGTTGGTTTGTTTTTTTGTATCCCACATTTTTCCTATACCTAAGTTTATGATCCAGGAGAGTCAAAAAATAAGACATTAAATTCACAGGATTAATCTCCCTTCAGAACATTACACCCCTTGTCTACTCTGAAGCTGATAACAAAATCATGAAGTTTTAGTTCTCCATGCTTTGGTCCCAATTCATCTAAGGTTTGCATTTTCCTACCTTAATGAATATAGCAGTATACCCAGTAGCTTCTTTTAGCATCATTTTCTTCGACGACCATTGACGATTTTTAGGTTATCATTAATCTTCTTTTACTGTGCATTACTTTAAGCACAGTTCCTAGTTCTTCGTTAAATTGGGGCTTCTTTTAGGGTCACCAGACAGAGTTTTCTCTAAGCAATGTTCATTTGTATTTTAACCTCTTTGGTGTGGGAAACTCATCAAAAAGTCTGCCTTTCCAATTTTGACATCTTCTCAAATTGCTCCTTTTAAATTATTGGCCCCTATCATATCTACCAAAAGTTTGGGTTTTTTTTCTCTTTTTGTAGGAATTCAAATTTTTACCCTTTAATTATTTGTCTATTGAACCAACCTTTTGAAATAACAAAATAAAAGGGGGGCAGAGTGGGGGAGAATGAGCAACAAGCACATTGCTTAGAATAAAGACTAAACCTTTCTATGATTAAAAACAATAATAATATTTATTAAATATAAGCATTATGCTTCTTTCCCCACAGAACTGGTTTGGGAAATGTTATATTTAGGTTAACTTTCTACTTCATATACCTCTATTGTTGGAAATTATCATTTAAAATGAGTTTCTTTTTAAATGAGAATTTTTAAAGTCATGGGTATGGTTATCCTTAGGACAGTGATTCTTCCTTAGCCTGAATTGCACTGAACACCTAAGCAGTTGGCCATTATGAAACATATTATACATTACTGAATAATTTTTTAATTCATTCAAATATCTGTGAATAGTGCTTATGCCCTGTATGCATCACTTGCCCTCAGGTAAACCATTTAACATCTCAAAACCACAGTTTCTCCTGCTTAAGTTAAGGGTCTCTTTCAACTCTACAATTCTATTAGGTCAGAAGGTTTCTAGAATGTCCTAGGTGTGACAGTTATGTGCTTATGTAATTTTGTGATTGAAATGTAGGGGTGGGGTCTAGCCTGTTAATCTGGAGATAGCCATTGAGTAGCCAATGAGGCTTCTATGTGGGCATAGCTTTCTCCTGAGAGTTCTGGGAAATCTCGCGATATTTCCCTCGTAAAGATGAGAAGTTATCTTCCCCAGGGGTTGAGAGTTAGTTGTTAGAGACAATCAATCATGGACAAGACAAGATGGCAGCGTCTGAGAAGCTGGAGGAGATGGCAGAGAGACCACACGGCTTTGCCCTGATAGAGCCAGACCTCTGGGACTGGGGCGGCCACATGGAGACCTTTGCCAGCGATGAATTCCTTCTGCTGGTGATGGACCCTGAGCCCAGGAAGTAAGGAGCCATGTGGAGACCCCTGCCAGTGCCAGAATTCTGCACCCACTGACCTGTGACTTTGTGAGTCAGAAGGAGACTTTATAGACTAATTTCAGGCATATGGGTTAATATCGGACCTATGGCTTTGAACTAGACTGGGCTCAATATCCTGTTGCTCTTGTATATAAACATTTTCCCTATACCTATATGTGTGTCTATGAAATTTGTTCCTCTAGTCTTCCCGGACTAATACACTAGGATCCCATAAAAGCAGATAGGCATAGGAGTTTTGCTTAGGAATCTTAAAGCAGATTTTTCAATTAGATCTAACTTATGCAACTGGCTTTTGTCACCAAATCAGAATACGTTCTCAGACACATTTGTGACATTCAGTAAATCTGCTATAAGCTGATGATAGTCCCTAAGATAAGCATTCGTTATGCACTTCCTCTTGCTTTGCTGAACGGGGCTCTTGCATCTCTAAATGTGTTGAACACTGAGCAGTAAGAAAATAGCACTAGAGCAATCTGATCTGGAAATAAAAAGAGGGAAAAAATTAGAAGTCCACAAGAAAGAAAATACCAACAAGCAAACAAAACTAAAACCAAACAGACATTTTTAAAAAGCAAGCACAAGAAATAGGAAATGATTAAAAATGCTCCTGTATCAATTCCTTTCCAAGAATTAATTTTGGGATTAAACTAATTTGATCTACCTTAGTTACTAGAGATGAGCAGAAACTCTCCTACGAGCAAACAAAAGCCCAGCTCTCCTCCTTGCTTTCAAAATAAAAACAGCAATGAAACGAAACCACATGAATGGAACATGTTTGCCTGGATAGCTGTATCATTGTTGGGAAATAGCTTAATTTCAAGGGACAAGAGAAACCTTAAAAGCATTCCTACTGCTTAGTGACTGCAATTTGAGGCAGGACTCTGCCTTCGGACCACAGTGTTTGTCAGGAAACTTTGCTGCTTCCTGGTCCTTGCTGTACATTTTCCAGTGATGTACTTAGTATGTGACCTGTCTGTGGCTGCACAATTTCCCCAAATGTTTTCATAGCTCATAAAATGCTTAGGGAGTGTTTATTAAAAATGCTCAAATTAATCGGACCACAAAAAAAGTTGAGCTTCCTGTTTCTAGCTGGTCCAGCTTTAACTTCATTTTCAAGGAAAAGAATTATTCTCATTGTAAATGCCCTGGTAACATCTGTATTTTAGATTCTTTTGGAAGAGCAAGTATGAAGTGGTTCTCTCCGATGTGTATTATTTGGCCATCTCTCTGAATTATGTGATGCTCCAATTACTCTTCTCATGAAATCATACACAAAAGGGAACCCTCCCTCCCTCTTGCCCTAACATCCTTCTCCTCTTGTTGGTCACTTTCAGTTATCTGACTGTGGTAGAAAGACATGATGTCATAAAGAGCACAATAACATCTGCAAAAAAGTCCCTTTGGAATCCACTGCATGTGCTGTCAAAACAAAGTGTTCTCTTGGATCTGAAGCCCACTCTTACAAGAGCTGACCTTTGACACTATAGCATTTGAAATTTCCTACTCTCCCCGCCCTCCCCCCCACCTCCCCAATGTAGGCTGCTGGGGGATGCATGGCCAGAGAAGCGTCAAGAGCAAGACCTCAGTTTATAGCTGTCTGGAGAATCATTGAATCGAGCAACAGCAAAACATTATAAGTATCAGATTGCCTTCTCTGTTTGGTATTGATGCTTTACAAGACAGAGGGTGGTACTGGAAAATTTGAATGTAATTGAATGTGCACTCTTTGCTCTGAAATGCCTGTTTGGAGCTCCACACTTGGGTTTTGACACTATGCTTCACGTAATATAACTGTCAGCAGTGCAGCCTAATAAATACACAACATATTAAGTGTGGGTCTGTGAGTCCATTAATATACACTCTGTGGAGAAGGCTGTCAGATCAACTCTAGCACAACTGTCTCTATCGTATAGGCCATGCCTCGGCACACATCCCACAGCTAGAAAACGGAAAGATACAAATAAAAAGCCAGTTGCAATTGAGTGGATGGTGACTCGGGCAATCTCACAGACTGCAACATATGATGCAGTCCCAAGAATTTTCAGGAGAGGATTTTGTAAAGTGGCTCACCAAACCTTTCTGCCATGGTACCATATGGGGCGGCCCATCTCCAACCTTTTGAGGGGATTTTGAGAGAACACTCGGGAATTCAGAATGTCCCTTGATGTTATTGTTGCTGATTGCCATTGAGATGGTTCCAACTCATGAAGAAATCAGGGAAACACTACCTAGACCTGTGCCATCCTCACCATCACGACCATCCTTAAGCCTATGTTGATAGTCAGTGTGCCAAGCCATCTCACGGAGGGCATGTTCTTTTCAGATAACATGCTAGTTACCAATCATACTGTCCTTCTTCCAGTGATGAATCCCTCCTGATAACATGTCCTAAAAACATGAGATGGAGTCTCACGATGCTAGCTAACAAATATCCTGGCTAAACTTCATCCAAGACTAATTTGTTCTCCTGGAAGTCCATGGTATGTTCACAATATGCTTCTCCAACACCATAATTCAAAGGTATCCATTAATTTTTTCTTCTTTATTCCTTCCTTGTCCAATTTTTCAGAGAATTGTGTTAAATGTGTCTTGTTTTTCACAGTGACACTTTTTTTTCTAACATTTTCCAGAGGTCTTTTGCAGCATATTTTCCTAAAGCAGTGCATATTTGGGTGTTTTGTTTGCTGCTTCCTTGGCAGTTGATTGTGGATCAAGTAAAATAAAATCTTGACAATATCAATCTTTTATCTGTTTATCATGATGCTGTTTGTTAGCTTGGTTGTGAATTCTTGTTTTCTTTATGTTGAGATTGAATCCATAATGAATCCTTGATCAGTAAGTCTTCAAACACGCTCTACATTCAGCAAGCAAGATTGTGTCACCTACATGGCATATCAGGCTCATTAATGGAGCTTTCTCCAATCTTAATACTGTGTTGTTTTCCATATAGTAATGTGTTTAGTATTATTCGTCCATCATATATATTGAATAAACATGATTAAAAGTGCCTAGTCCATATGAGTCTAAAAACTTTTGATATGCACAAAAGGAACCTGATCCTGACACACAACTTTCTTGAAGTTAAGTCAGGAATTATCCCACTGTTCTGTTCAAATGACAGGCCCTTTGTCTATGTACAGGTTGAGCATGAGCATAAGTTAGTACTTGAGAATTAGAATTCGCCATAATGTTAACTATAATTTGCTGTGATCTACACAGTAAATGTATTTTTTCCCAGTAACCATCATTGTGGTATTCTCTGCCCTCAAGCAAGATGTCGGCAATAAAATCTTATGTTCACTTGTTTTTCTGAATCTGGATTGAATCTCTTACAGTTCCATACTCTTACAGTTTCATATGGCACTTACAGTGCCATACTTCATTATCATCAGCAAAATCTCATTTGCATATGGTATCAGTGATTTTGTTCAAGAATTAATGCATCGCATTGGATTATCTTTCTTTTGAATGACCAAAAATATGGTTCTCTTTCACTTGGTGGGCTAGGTCACTATCTTCCAAATTTTTGGACAGAGATAAGTATTTCCAACATTACATCTGTTTCTTGAAACTTCGCAATTTGTATTCTATCAATTATGACAACATATTCTTGGCCAACGCCTTTCATGTCATCCATAACTCATCTGCCAACTTGTTATGCTGTGGTGATCTGCCTGTGGCTATGATACTGCAAGTTATGCCACTGGTATTTCAAGTACAAGCAATGGCACACAAAGAAGCATAGTCTGATACATAAAAGTCAGTCAAAGTAGGACAGCCTAGGGGAGAGGCTCCCCTCCCCAAGTGGAGTTAGCATCAATGATGTGAATCGAGGAAAGCTTATCAGGTCTTCATGTATGGGATTAGCACAACTGAAAATGAGAATAAACAGCTCTTACAGCCGATAACATTCATTAAAAATCAGAACATGGAATATACAAAGCAGGAGCATGGGAAAATTTGAAGCTGTCAAAAATGAGATAGAATACTTGTCATCGATGGAATAACACATATTTCAGCTAAGCCTGGCCATTTCAAATTGAATAATCATATGGTTTACTAAGTCAATAATGACAAAGAGGAATGTCATCACCATTCATTATCTAAAGAACATTTCAAAATCTACCCTGAATTTTAATACCCTCATTGATAAAATTGCTTGTGCACATCTATTAGGAAAACAATGTGAAACAAACACTAGTCAAACTTATGCACAATTACTGCTAAAAATAAATTGAAGATTTTTACCAACTTATAATCTAAATTCCATTATACAGATAATCAAGATATACTGATGGTTGCTAATGATTGCAATGAGAAAATTGGAAGCCAAGAACAAGATTAAGTACTTGGAGAATGTAACCTTGGAAATAGAAATGAGGCAAAGCACCACATGATGGAATTTTGAAAAACCACTGTAAATACTTTTTCTCAACAACATAAATATTGGCTATCCACCTGAACCTCACTAGAAGGGATACACAGGGATCAAGTAGATTACATCTATGGAAGAGCTGATGAAGTTCAAGTTCATCAAACCGAACCAGGCCAGGGGCTGACTGTGGAACAAACCATTAATTGTTCAGATGCCAGTTCAAGTTGTAACTGAAGAAAATTAAATTAAGCCCATGAAAGCAAAGAATATTCTTGAATCATTCCCACATGAATTTAGAGAACATTTTCAGAGAAAAAAAATGACGCATTGACCACAAATGATGGAAAACTAGGCGAGTTGTGGGATGACATCAGAATCAAACATGTAGAAAGCAAGATATTATTTAATAGATGATAAAGAATGAAAATACCAAAGTCAGAAGTGTTCTTAAATTTGTTCTTGATTTGAGAGTAGCTACAGCAAAAGAAAAAAACAATAAAGAAAGCTGAAGAGATTTCAAAGGGATACTTGAGAAGAAAAATGAAAGGGATTACATGAAATGGGCAAAGTGTGGAAGTTGGAAAAAATTCACTGGCATTTATCAAGCTGGAACAACTAAAGGGAAAAAATCAAGCCTTGAGTTGGAATATTGAAGAAATCTATGGGCAAAATATTTAACAAAGTCCAAAACATCAAAAGAAGTTAGAAGAAATACACCACAAAGAATTGGTCCGTGTTCAACCGTTTTAGGAGGTAGCAAAGATCAAGAAACAACAGTATTGAAGGAAGAACTTCAAGCTTTATTTCTTCCACAAGAAAGAAAAAACGTTTCATAGGAAATTTAAGTCCTACTGTTACCTTTTAACAATTCTTTTTATTACAATAAAATGTATGCATACCTAGTCAACCATTCTAGGTCAAAAATTTGGGAAGAGAAAACAAACGAATAAGAAATCTTAAGTGGAACAATATTATAACTTTTGCTTGATAATTCAAAATTTTTATAAGAGTAACATACACATTTATGAATGCACTTGTGGCCTTTCTATTTGCCATTATTTAATACAATGAAAGGTTTTACCAGGTTACTGTCCCTGTATTTGCTTTTAAAGAAGATATAAACCTATTAACATTTAGAAGAGCTTTACTTTGAAATTGATGTGCTAAAAGAACTGAACAATTGGGGAATAGTGGGGTGTTGGAGCCAAGAATCATTAGTTTCTATTTTATGTTGTATATACAAGGTACTGTACTGCCTTTATTCAGTCATGGCTCATTACCACAATCTGTTGGAATGTACCCTACAGGAGAAAAACATTCCAAATCTTCCCAAACATGGAGTGTTTCCAGTCTCCCGAGGTAGGTGAATCTATCTTACCCTCTCTCTCAACTCCTCAAAAATCCTGAGAACTCTAAGATTATCAATTATTTTTAAAAACTTTGGGGAAATTCAAATTTTAAAACTACAGAAATGTGGTGTAAAGTGTGTAACCAAGGAGATCTATTCACACACTTAACAGAAATTGAAGGAAGAACAAATTCAATCTGTGATATAAAAAATATTGGATTTATGGAATATATGCTTGGTTAACTGTGCTGGCATTCAGTGTAATAATAACTTGTATAATGTGAGATTTCACATGTCCCTAACACATTAAGAAGTAAAAATGGGCCAGAGGTTAATGAGCTTTTTTCTGACTCCCTCATTCTGAAAGAAGGAAGTTTGGGAAAAACACTAGACTAATCTATACCAGTTCTTTAAGAACTTTGTCCCAGTATGGGACTTGGCAATCACTCCCTGAATCAAAACGAAACAAATACAGCCAAGCTTGTTCCCAGAAAGAGCCATCAGCAGGGGTCACACTCAGCTCATGTCCCATCCACTGACTTGGCCTGAAGAAACAGGTACAAGATGCTGATCTGGCTCTGAGATCAGAATGACTCAAAATACTCCTTTTCCAAGTCAGAAGATAACTTTACCAAACACAAACAACTTTCTCAATTTTTGTCAAAAAATTAATAAGCGCTTTGGGATGAACTGTAGTAACTTCTCCAGCTTGCAAAGCATTTTGAACCTCCACAAAATAATGCTAGTGGGAATGGGAAGAAAATAACAAAAGATTGGGTAAAGATCAGTGCACTAGGATCAGAAGAAAAATTAAAGGGCAAACAGCCACGGATTAGATTCTGGTGAACGTCAGAACCTCAATCGAGGCATGTTTCTCTTATGGGACGCTAGACGTCATAGATGTCTGAAAGTTAAGCCAATGAGTGAGGAGAAAGAGGCAAGGTAGACTTCAGATAGAAATTCAAAGGGTAAATTTGACTCGTGACAGGCCGTTTCGTAAAACAATGTGCCTTGATTCCGTGCTCTTTTTTTTTACATTTTTTGGACTGTGTTTACTCCGTTTAATGATATCTTAGTTCTAGACTTTACACCTTCTCATTGTTGTTGCTAATGTTAGGTTCCCTCACGTGAGTCGCAACTCAGCAACCCAAAGTACAACAGAACAAAGCATTGCCGGATCACGTGGCATCATCACAATTTTTCTTCTGTCTGAAACCATGGCTCCAGCCACTATCTCGAGAGTCTTTGCATTTCCTCCCCAGTTTACCTAACAGGAGGTCCTTCTCTAGAGACTGGGCTCCTCTGACAACATGTCTAAAGTACACAAGACAAGGTCTCACCATCTTTGCCTCTAAGGATCCACGTGGTCTCACTTAGCCTAAAAAAGAATGGCTCATTCCAGCGGTATTCCAGTGTATTTCAGTATTCTTATCCAGCACAAGAATTCAGATGCGTTGATTCTTCTGTAGTCTGCCTTCTTTAATGTCCAACTTCCTCATCCATATGAGAGAGCTGAAAATACCAAGATTTGACTCGCCTTCGCCCTCAAAGTTGCATCCTTGCTTTCTAACACTTTCAAGAGATCTTATACGGCAGCGGTTCTCAACCTGTGGGTCATGGTCACTTTGGGGACCAAGGGACCTTTTCACAGGGGTCACTCAATTAATAACAGTAGCAAAATTACAGTTACAAAGTAGCAACAAAAATAATTTTATGGTTGGGGTATTACCCCAATATGAGGACCTTTTTGAACAGGGAGAGGCATGAGGAAGGCTGAGAACCCAATGTGCGGCACATTTTCCCAATCCAACCCATCCTTTGATCTCTTGACTGCTGCTGCCATGAGCATTGATGTGGATCCAGGAAGATAAAACCCTTGACAACTTCGATTTTTCTCCATTGACCATGATGCTCTCTACTGGTCCAGTTGAGAGAATTTTTTTTTCTTTCAGTGAATTGTAATCCATAGTGAAGGCTGCAATCCCTGATCTTCATTAGCAAGTGCTTCAACTCTTCCTCACATTAAGCAAGCAAAAGCTGTGTCACGGGGATATCACTCTCTGATTATTGCCCCAAAATACATATTGAATAAATATGGTGAATGTATAAAACCCTGACACATATCATTTTTTCATTGTTTGCATAACTGCTTCTTTATCCAAGTATAAGTTTCAAATAAGCACAATGAAGTGTTCTGGTATTGATATTCTTCTCAGGCTTTCCATAAGTTATTATGATTTGCACACAATGAATGCTTTTGCATAATCAATAAACACAAATAAACATCTTTCTGATGTTCTCTGCTTTTAGCAAGATCCATTTGACATCCTTACATCAAATCCTCTTCTTAATCCAGCCTGGACCTATGGAAACTGGCTGTAAATGGAAAGTTGTAATTTTGGTTGGATGATCCTCAGCAAAATTGAATTTACATGTGATATTAATAATAGTGTTTTCTACTTTGAGCATTTTCTAGTGTCACCTTCCTTTGGGATAGGTATATCTATGGATCTCCTCTAGCCATTTAGACAAGTAGTTGTCTTTCAAAATTCCTGACATAGATCAATGAGTACTTCTTGTACTTCATCAGCTTATTAAAACATTTCCATTAGTATTCCATCAACTTCTGCAGTTTGTTCGTTTGTTTGTTTCTGCTGATGCTGTTAGTGGAATGCCAACTGCTTTCTTCAGTGTGTATGGTTCTTGCTCGTGTTCTACCTTCTCAAATGTTTGAATATTGATTCATTCTTTTTAGTGCAGTGACTCTGTATTCTATCTCTTTTGATACTTCCTGCATCATTCAATATTTTACCCAGAGTATCTTTCAAGATTGTAACTTGTGGACTGAGCTCCAGTGGCATAGTGGTTAAGTGCGGGACTGCGGCCCACTGGGTTGGCGGTTCAAATCCAGCAGCAGCTCTCCAGGAGCAAGGATGGGTCTCCCACTCCCACCAGAGGGCAGTGATGCCCCCCCCCCAAAAAAAGATTGCAACTTGAGGTTTAAATTTCTTCTTGAGTTCTTTCTGTTTAAGATATGCTGAACTTGTTCTTCATTTTTAGTTTTCTAAATTTCAGTCTTTGTATATTTCATTATAATATTTTGCTTTGTTTTCTCAAGCTACCCTTTGAAAATTTTTGTTCAGCTTTTTGACTCATCGTTTCTCCCATTTGCCTTAGCTTCAGCCCTTCAGAACCACCAGGTGCTCTGAAGAGTAAAGACAGGGCTCTCAACTCCAATGAAGAGTTACAGTTTGAAAACTCAAAAGGGTAGTTCTCCCCTCTCCCAGGGTCCCTATGATTCAACATCAACTTGGTGGCAATAAATGAGAGTTTACAATTAAGAACAAGTTTCAGCATTCCCTCTGACATTCATTTCACTTTTTTCTTCCTTTCCTGTCTTCTTAATGGCTCTTTGCTTTCTTCATACATGATGATCTTGATGTCATTCAACAAGTCTCCTGTCATTAGCATTCAAGATGTTAAATCTAGTCCTGAGATGTTCTCAAAATTCAAATTTGTATTTTGGCTCTGATATACTTGTTTTTATTTTCTTCAGTTTCAACCTGAACTTACTTGTGAATAATTGGTGGTCTCTTCCCCAGTCAGCATGTAGTCTCATTTTAGCTGCTGACACTGAGTTTGTCAGTTATTTTTCTCACAGAGGTAGTCATTTTGATTTTTTGTGTTTATCTTCTCAACAAGTCCATTGGAATAATCACCTTTTGCATTGTTGAAACAAAGTTTGTGTCACTAAAAAGTCACTGGCCTTACAAAATTCTGTCATGTTAACTCCACCTTTGTTTCTATCACCAAGTCCTACTATGTTCTTTTCTCTGACTTTCTAAATTTGCATTGCAAACTCCAATAATTGACAATGCATCTGAATTGCAATTGCTTGCTTCATCAATTTCAGACTGCAGACATTGGTAGAATTCTTCAACATCTTCGTCACTAGTTTTAGTACTTGGTGTATAAATTTGAATAATAGGTGTATTGATTGGATTTCTTTGAAGGCAGAGAGAGATAATCCCATCACAGACTATATTATACTTCAAGATAGATCTTGAAAGACTGCTTTTGACAGGAATGTAATGCCATTCCTCTTGATTGTTTCAATTTCAGCACAGTAAATCATATGATTTTCTAAATCAAAATGGCCAACACCAATACATTTCAGCTTTCAAATGCCTTATAATGTCAATTATTATGTGTTCCATTACATTTTTAAAACTTCCTATTTTTTCTAGATTCATATCCCATACACTCCAAGTTCTGATTGATAATTGATATTTGCAGCTATTTCTTTTTAAATTAAGTTATGCCTTATCAGCAAACAAAGATCCCAAAGGCTTTACTCTGACAGGCTTTACTCCATCCATGACATTATGGTCGACTCTATTTTGACAAGACATTTTTTGAGTGTCTTACAACATAATAGTAGAGTAGTTACCATTGGGCTAATAACTGTAAAGTCAACAATCATAGACTACCAAGCAACTCAGCAGGAGAAAAATTAGTCTTTCTACTTATGCAAAAAGGTACAGTCTCAGAAACTCACAGGAGCAGTTCTATCCTATCATATAAGGTCCTTATGAATCAGAATTAACTCAATAACAGTGAGTTTGGTTTTCTTGTTGTTCCAACCTGATGGGCTCACCTTCTGATACTATCTCAGATACCTGCTTCTTTTCACAAGCTTTTCAGTATCTGAAAATGCTTCAATTATGTCCAGAAGGCTTTCCATGGCTAACTCCTCAGAAATGAATAGGCTATTCTGTCTTCCTGGTCTATTCTTAGTCTAGAAGCTCTTTTGAAGCCTGCTCACCTGAGAGGAGCCTGTTGGTATTTGAAATAATAGTGACATCACTTCGAGTATCACACAAGCCACCACAGTACAACAAACAAATAAGACAAAAGTTGGTCTAATTAATTGAGCTACACTTTATCTATAGCTTACATTTCCTGCATTTTTTCTACTACTCTAGATCAATAATCTAACAATTCAAGTGGCAAGGTACTAAGATTTTGGTGTGTGTTTTCTTTTATCATTGCAGATATTAATTGCTATTGATTCACCCCTGAATCAAGGTGGACAAATGTGTAAAAGAATAAAACATTGCTGATCTCACTTCATCTTCATGATCATCACTATGTAGAAGTCCACTGTGATGGCCATTGTATCAATGAATCTCAATGAGAGCTCCTTTTGGGGTCTAAAGAAGTGTTAAGTAATGTCAGTGTGTGGATGATAATAACTTTAATGTTTTATCTACCCAGCATACTTTTTCACATTCCTCTTATGTTTTCTAAAGCATATATATCCCCACTTCATGCATCGTTAAAGATGCTGGCAACTGTTTACCTAACTTTCCAGTGCTAAAGAAATACTATTATCTGATCCAATCATAGCAAACACACACATCATAGAAAAAGGATGAATATACATCCAGAGCCTAAGCTTGGCCAATCAGAGACCTCTCAGGGATTTTTCATTATTCCTGGGTAGTACAAAGAATTAAATGTTCTATTACTAACCTAAAGGTTAGAAACTCAGACCTACCCAGAGGTTCCAAAAAACAGGTTGACAATCAGTATCTGAAAGATTTCTGAAAGATTGGAAACTCAACAACGCAGTTTTACTCTGCATACATAGGGTTTCCCTGAAACAGAATTGACTCAAAAACAACTAATGGCTACTAGGGTTCTTGGTAAAAACACTTCAATTTGAATCACAAGCTCTAGTAATACAGACCTGAGACAAAATATATTTTTGTCCACATAGAATAAAGAGGCCAGTGCACACACAGTCAGGCCAAATCCATCCAAAACACAGAGAAAGAGAGTTCAAATCAAGATATATTTGAGGCCAGCTTTCAGTCTTGATATACCAGTTGCAAGAGCCAATAAATATTGCTCTTTGCTTAAGTTAGTTTAATTTGAGCTCCAGTCACTTACAACTGAACAGTCCCAGGGGTGTACAAACGTCAAATATTATTAACAGGAACACAGTTGATATTAACCCTAAACCTCTACAGATTAACAATAAATGACTAATGCATGCTGCTCATACTTGCCAGAATTTGTTGATGCCTCATGCCAATATTATTGAAAATGCTCAAGTCATTAGTGAATATATCATTCATTATTATGGCTTACAAAAACATTCCAAGGTTACTGTTTTCTTGATTTTGTTATTGTGAGCAGGTTTCTGAGTCAGGGGATTTGAATTGTGGATGAAGCCAGCCCTTTTCCTTGATTCTGGGAGGCTATCTAATGACTATACAATGCCTTAGATGTAAGGATAGCAAGACTTCATTGAACATGCTTTGAACATATTGTTAGGAGAACCAGTGCCTAAAGAAGGCACCATGTTTGGCAATTCACAGGGCCAAGGAAAAAGAAGAAGGCCCTCAGTGAAATGGATTGACCCTGTGAAGACAACAATGGGTTCTAGGAACACATGTAAGGACGGTGCGGGACTGGACAGCATTTCCTGGGGAAATGTTGCTATGGTTCTGTGGCGGTCATGTGCTTATGTTAATTTCATTATTGAAATGTAGGGGTTGAGTCTAGCCTATTAATCTGGAGAGAGCCATTGAGTAGCCAATGAGGCCTCTGTGTGGGCATAGCTTTCTCCTGAGACTTGCAACATTTCCCTTGTGGAAACGTGAAGTTATCTCCCACATTGTTGAGAGTTAGTCTCAGAGAAAATGAACTATGGACAAGACAAGATGGAAGCGTCCAAGAAGCTGAAGGAGCCAGAGGAGAAGCCACATGGCCTTACTCTGATAGAACCAGATCTCTGAAGCTGGCAAAACCACGTGGAGAACCCTACCAGCGCTGAGGTGCTTCTAGCACCAGTAGATGCTGTTGATGGACCCTGAGCCCTGGAAGCGAGGAGCCATGGGACTCTGCACCCACTGGCCTGTGACTTTGTTAGTCAGAAGGAGACATTATAGACTGAGATCAGACAGATACGCTAATATCAGACTTATGACTGGACTTATGTACTGGACTGGGTTGGGATGCTTTCTCAATATTCCATTACTTTCATATATAAATCATTCCCTTATATCCATATGTGAGTCGATGTATTTGTTTCTCTAGTCTACCTGACTCACACAGGGTCAGAACCAAATCTATAGCATCTAACAACAACAGCAACATACAGCGAAAGACATGCCCATGGTTAAATGATCGAATCCGTGTTCTGCTAAAACTAAAAGTGAAATCTTGTCGTAAAAAAGAAGTATCTGTTTTTTTATCCTTAACCAAATAAAGGATGCTTTTTAAAATTCATGCATGCTGTAGTTGTGCTCAAAATATAGTGATGACAAGACGATGTCTTATCCCTACTTGTTTTGGAATGTAACGTCCATCTATTTATTGACCAAAAAGTTATTAATCTCTTATTGTCTGTCAGACAGTGTATTATAGGGATAAATGGACTTGAAGCATTAAAACTTCTCAGTTGATCCCCACTCCTATGCACACTGGCTCTGATCTGGTTTCCCACACTTTCTGTGCTTTTGTTGTGTTTTCCTTTGCTTTTTGTTTGTTCATGCTAGGGTTTATCTCATCGGCATTATGTCACTGGCATCACCCTCTTGAATTTTGTTGTATGTTTTTCTGTGTTTTAGTATCTGAAATCCAGGTGGAATGAAACCTTTAGATGCTCTCCTATAAGGAGAGAAAGTAGATCAAGTGTTCGGGGGTGGGGGGGAGGACACAATGGAGGTGCTGGAGGAGGTAAAAAGGAGATGACGTCATGATGTCCAAGAATGAAGAGGCTGTTTGGAAACTGATGGTGACAGCATTTGTACATTAGTGCTTGACATGATTGAACTATATAATGATGTGATATATATTAACCCCCAATTATTTCCCCCCTCCCTTGGATCAGTCTGTTTTTTTAATTATTTTATTGGGAAATCTTACAGATGTCATAACATCCCATAATTCAAATCAATCTAGCATAATTGTACAAGTGCTACTACGATCAGTTTCAAAACATTTTCTTTCTTCTTGAACTCTTTGATATCAGCTGTGCTCCATATCCTCCCACCTCCAACCTCCCCCAAAGAACCTTATTGTTATTGCTATATATTATTATTATTCTATTATATATATTTATGTAGTTGTATCTTACCCCATCCAATATATCCATTGACTTACATTTCTTTTATTCCTTTCCCTCATGTCATCGTTGCTATCAGTACCCACTTCCCCACCCCCTCTTCCCATATCTTCAGGTATTCATTACTCTAGTTTCTGTTTCTGAAGTGTCATCCATCCTGGGGCTCCTGATCTTACTAATACATATGAACATAGATAGGTCTAACAATATTAATAAGGCAAAACCAATTCCTTGATAGCAATGGGAGGAAATATTAAAGAACCAGATAATAGTTATGCTTCAGTGCTCTACCATACCTGGATTTATCATACTTCCATATGGACTCTTCTGAGAGGGAGTTTTGGGTCTCCACTACATCTCTGTCACTTCACATCAATTTGGTTGTTTGTACTTGAAATTTGTATAGCTCTTCCTATTGACACCTCATGATCACACAGGTGGATGTGCTTCTTCCGTGTGGATTTTGTTGCTTCCCTTCTAGATGGCCACTTTTTTAACTACAAGCCTTAAGACTCATGATGCTATAACTTTTAATAGCCGGGAAACATCAATTTTCTTCACTACATTTGCTTATGCACCCACTTTTTACTTCAGCGATGGTGTCAGGAAGGTGTCATACAGTGCCACACTATTATAGCAAACTGTTTTTGTACTGAGGTTAGATTTTAGTCAAGGTTCAAAATCCATTTGCTTCCTTATTGTATTTATATATATGTGCATATATAGACAAATACACCTATATTTATATAATTATATATTCACATATTTATACCTATATATAATTGCTAATTTCTTTTTTCCCCTTATTTTCATTTTTCTTTCCTTCTACCTCATTATCATCCTTACTCATCATTTGTGTCTCAGTAATTCCTCCCAGACAATTTTTGATTGGCCACACATGACTAGGAATGCTGCCCCTCCTCACTGTCAATTTTATAACCTTTGCTGTTCCCTTGCCCCCATCATGGTTGGCTCACCATTCACCTCCCACCATTTTATCCCCTCCCATGCCCCAGTACCCTGTCAGTCCCTTCACTGACTCTATGGAACTGCTTATCCTATGTGTTATACAGTAAGCTGGGGGGGGGGGGGGGAGAAACCACATAAATAGTCCCAAATGTAACTGGTATCATGACCTAGAGTAGATGAATTCCTAAGCCAAATCCCCTTTTCTTTGGGGGTTCTAGGCTTTAAACCCACAGATCTAACACAATGTAGTCCCTTTCAGTCCTCAGCATTCTTATCCAAAAGGCATGAATCCTCTGGGTCAGACCAGCTGCTCTCCCTGAACTGATTTTCAGGACCATCTTTGATAGTCCTGTCATATAAGGAAGGGTCATCATGACTTGAGCTGGGGCTGACCCTGTAGTCATCTCTAGGAATGTGCTGCACTTATCAAGAACATTGTCCTCAAGGATTTGCACACTGGAATGTGGTCTATTCTCTCTGTCACCTTTTCCTATGGAGACATAAACAATACCCTCTCTTGGGGTGGATTAGTGTCCTGATCACTGGTTGCCATCTTTTTTCTTTCCCCACCCTGCTGTGGGACTAAGAGATATGTGAGGAGGGGTGGTGGAGCGGTGGGAGGTGCTTTTCAGCACAAGCGCTATCTGTATCTTTATTTATTATTTATTTTCTTTGTTATTTTATATTAGATGACATTGTATCATTAGGTTTGGTCTGTCTCATACCAGAGTATCTGATTCTCAGTCCACAAACTCTGTGATATGTGCATTTTCCCCTGTTTCCATTTTTCTGCTTGAACTTATCTCAGTGGACTCATGTTGTACTTGTCCTTTTGTGCTTGGATGGCTTCACTCAACATAATAATCTTCTAACTCTTTCTATGAAATGAGATGCTTCATCTTTCTCACCAGTATTTTTTAGGGATTCACAGTACTCCATTTTGTATATGTACCAGAGGTTTTTAATCCATTCATCTATTGGTGGGAATTTAGGCTGTTTCCAATTTTTTGTGATTGTGAACTGTGCAGCCATGAGCATTGGCATGCAGATGTCTGGTTGTGTATTGTTTCTTAATTCTTCTGGGTATAGACCCAATAGTGGAATTGCTGGATTGAAAGGTAGCTGGATTTCCACATGTTTAAGTATCTCCGTATCACTTTTGACCATGGATGTATGCATTTACAGACCCACCAGCAGTGAATGAGAGCTCATATCTCACCACACCCCGTCCAACATTTGTTGTTTTCTGTTTTTTTGAATTGGGCTACCTTTGTAGGTTTTAGGTGGTATCTCATGATTGTTTTAATTTGCATTTCAAGGATAACTAATGATTGGGAACTATTTTTCCTATGTTTTTCTGCCATTCAGGCTTCCTCCCTTATAAATCCTATGTTTTAGTATTTTTTCCACTTGCTCAGTGGACAATTCATTCCTATCATTGTCTGATTGCAAGACTGTGTAGATTTTAGAGATAACTCCTTTGTCTAATACGTCACTGCTAAACATTTTTTTTCCAGTTTGGGCTCTTTTATTACTCTCTGGATGGCATTTTTCAATGTAAACAAATGTTTTAACTTCAGTATGCTCCATTCATCTACTTTATCTTCCTCTGAATGTGTATCCTTCCTTATTTCTCATATCCTATGCATTCCCTGTGCTACGGTTCTTAGCTTTATCCCAGTTTTCTCAAAGATAATTTTGAGAGTTTGGGATCTCACCTCAATGTCTGTGATCTACCTTAAATTTGTTATTGTGTATGGAGTGAGGTAAGGGTCTTGCTTCATTTCGCTGCAGATAGATATTCTGTTTTGCTCCAGTACCAGTTGTTAAAGACAGACTCTGCTTCACATTTGATGTTTTTGGATCCTTATTGAAGATCAGTTTTCTATAGGCTGCTGATTTTATTTTTCGATTATTTCGAGATTTTCTCTTCCTATCCGTTGAATTTGTCATTATAACAGTACCATGCTCTTTGACAACTGTAACTTTATAATAGGTTTTAAAGTAAGGTAATGCAAGGCCTCCCACTTTCTTCTTATTATTATTATTGATGATTTCTTTGCCAATTCTGGACTTCTTCCCTTTCAATATGAAGTTGGTAAACAGTTTATCCATTTCTTTGAAAAAAGATGCTGGCACTTATATTGATATTGCTATGAACTGATATAGTATCTTGGGTAGAATTGGCAACGTTAAAATACTGTCTTCTGATCCATGAGCACACGACGTTCTTCCATTCGTGAAGGGCCCCTTTGGTTTATTGTAATCATGTTCTCTAGTTTTCCTGCAGAGATCATTTGGTTTTTGGTTCAGATACATCCTTAGATACCTCAGTTTATGTTTGGTGATTTTGAAGACTACTTCTTGATCACTATTTCTAAAATCCCAGAAGTTGCATGAAACAAACCAATTGACTTCCTTTTTTATCTCGTATTTTACCCAAATGCCATATTCCTCTATTGCTTCCAGCACTCCTATGGTGAAGCCTTTGGGACTCTCAATATATAGAATCATATACTTTGCAAATGACAATAATGTCACTTGTTCTTTCCCCAGACAAAAAAGCCATGTCCTTCCATTGTTTTATGTTATTAGTGAGGACCTCCAGAATGACATAGAATAAAAGTGGCGCATGGGGCATTGCTGTCTGGTCCTCTGTTGTCATCTTTTCTCCATTGATTGTTACATTGGCTGTTGGTTTTTCACATATAGTTTGTATTAGATTGAGGTATTTTCCTTCCTATTTTATCTTCTTCAGTATTTTATTTAGGAATGGGTGTTGAATGGTGCCAAATGCTTTTTCTGCATATATTGATATTATCATTTGTTTATTGTACTTTTTCTTGTCAATGTGATGGATAATGTTGATGGATTTTTGGATAGTGAACCATCACTGCATCCCTGGCATAAATGCCACTCAGTCATGATGAATTATTTGTCGTA
>PVJH01010342.1:0-74193 GCA_004026705.1 Nesogale talazaci
TGCTCAACACTGCATTAGGAACTTCTGCCTGGCCTCTGCTGTGATCTTGACTTCGAAGGTGATTCCACCCAGCATCTAAAGGACCCTACAACAAGCGAGCACACCACCCTGCAGCGGTGTTGGAACTTCACTAACCTCAAAGTCAGGCAATCAAACCTCAGTTATCTCCTTACTTACCACTCCTTTTCTTGTCTCTTTCTTCTATTGCCCGCCCTTCTATCTTAACCACTACAGTTTGTCTCAATGGGACAAATTTTGTTTTGTTTCTCTGTTTCTTCTTTTTTCCTTCTGCTTCTCTCCTTTTCCTCTTTTCTCCCTCTCTTTCCTTTAATATGGCACTGCTATCTTCGGGCCACTACCCTCTGCCTAGGGCAACCCAACTCCAAATAGCCGGGACAGCTCCAGTCTGCCCTCTGTGGGAGGGCTGCACACCACAAAAGGCAGCTGTGACAGCTATCTGCAGGGCTCTGGACAATCTGAGGAAATCTCTGTCTGGCCTCTGAGGGATCTTGCCATCTAGACCAATGTAGCCAGCATGCTGGGACGCTGGACTAAAAGGACACAACAACCCGCCACATTGGGGGAGGACGTAAATCCCTCTGACCCCACATTCTGGCATGTAAGGATCAGTTTTCTCTTTCTTCTTTACTTTTTCCTTCTCTCATTTTTCTCTTTCCTATGACAGTCAGTCTTAGCACAGTTGTGTTTTCTCCTCATTCTTTCCTTTTCTTTTCCTTTTCATCTATCTACTCTCTCTCTCCTTTTCTTTTACTTCTTTCTGATATTGTTTCTCTTCTCTCCCTCTCTTTCCTTTCACATGGCACTGCCGGTGCCTACACTCCGGTTCCCTACACTCTGTCCCGTGCAACTCTGCCCACCCAGTGGGGGATATCTCCAGACAGCCCCATGTTACAGTGCTGCACACAACACAAGACAGGAGACACATCTCAAGCTTATAGACAAAACTAGGTTGAGAATTAAAGGCTAGAGAAAAATATACCAAGACAATAGCAATGGAAAACAAGCAAGGGCAGCTAACGTAATCTCTGAAAAAATTGACCTCAAGGTACAAGCAATAACAAGAGACGGGGGGTGGGGGGCATTGTATAATGTTCAAGGGAACAGTAGACCAATAATCAGTGAGCATAATAAATATATAAGCACCCAATGAGAGACCCACAAAATTCATAAATTGAACACCCCAAAATATGAAGAAAGAAGTTACAGTCTCAACAAGTATAGTAGGTGACTTTAATATACTATTATCTGAAAAAGGCAGATCGCAGGGTAAGAAAACCAACAAGGAGAATACAGACATAACCAGCACAAATGGATGACTTGACCTGATAGATATTTTCAGAGCTGTCCACCCAAATGCAAAAAATTCACATTCTTTTCAAGCCCACGTGGCACATACTTAAGGATAGACTACATGGTGGGACACAAGTAGAACATGAGTAAATTCAAGTGCATACAGATTATACAAACATCTATCTTCCCTCACTATGCCATAAGGCTGGGACGGGGGGAAGACAATGAAGAAAGCAGGGTAAAATAAATGGGTGGATAAGTCTCTACTGGAAAATGAGTGAGCTAAGCTCATAGCAGAGATGAAATGAGGAAATAACTAGAAACCAATGGGAATGAAAATATGATGTATCCAAATCTTTGGGATATAGGAAAAGCATTTATTAGAGGAAGGTTGATAGCAATACATGCTCACATGAAAAAGGAAAAGAGACTTGTGATTGATGTGGTGCCACAAAACTTAACCGCATGTTATTAGTATGACAGATACTCAGACCAATGGAAAAGACCTGAAAACCCAGAAATAAAAGCATCAGCACGCAGACAACTGATCCTTGATGAATGCCCCAAAAATATCAAATGGGAAGCAGATATCAACAAGTGGTGCTGGCAAAATTGGATATCTACCTGCAGAAAAATGAAACAGGACTCTTACCTTACTCCATGCACAAGAATAAACTCAAGGTTGATCACAGGTGTGTATATCGAAAGAATTCACCAAGATAGTAATAACAGAACCCTCCAATTGGGAAAACATCTTTAGCGATGACATATTAGAAAAATAGCTTACTACTAAAATATGCAAGACTTTGCTAGCTTCCAAAAAGAAAAAAGAAAATTGTCCACTGAGGAGGTGGGCAAAGGATATAACAGAAGTTTTCCTGGGGCAGAAATCTGAATGAACAATAACCATATGAGAAAATGTTCCCAATCATTAGCCATAAGAGAAATGCAAATTAAAACAACTATGAGATACCACTTGACACCCTCAAAGATAGCCCAATTCAAAAAGTCAGAAAGCAACAAGTTTTGGAGGAGCTGTGGTGACATAGGCACACTCATCCACCTTTGGTGGACTTGTAGGGATGTACAGTCGTTATGGAAGTTGTTTTAGTGATATCTAAAGCAGTGGGAAATTGAGCTGTCATATGACACAGCAATCCTCCTACTGGCCATATAACCAGAAGAAGCAAGGACCAATCTGTTCTTGAAAGCACAGTTCACAATTACAATTGCAAGGATATAGAAACAGTAGGCATGTATTCATGGATTGTTACAAAGGCCCCCAATGAAAGGAGTTTTTTTTTAAAGCATCTGTCATTTCTTTGGAGAAAGATGGAAATTTTTACTCTCTTAAAAAGTTACAATCTCTAAAACCCAAAGGTCTGTTTTACCCTGTGACAATGTAAGCAGTGAGATATCATACTTCCTATAGAAATGTATATTTTTCCATAAGTAATAGAGCTTTGGGTGACAGTCTCAAAACATCATTGTAATTGTGACAAATATAAACTAAATTTACAGATCACATTGCGGTACTTGATCATATGACATTGTTTTCCCATGCAAGGACAGAGTGTGATTTTCTGCTTGTCTAGAAACTGATTTATGTCTTTTCTGGGAATTTTATGGTTTATTCACAGAGATTCTCCATTTTTCTTACTGCTTACACATAATTTTAGGTTTGGTTTACACTTTTTCAGTCTCAGGCACATTCCTAAAACAGAGAGCTATTTTTTAAAAAAAAATATTTTCTTTAGCACAGCTATTTGCCAGTCTCTTTAAAATATCCTTAATTTTACAAAAAGTTTAGGCCATTTGTTTTAAGTTCTTATCCATTTCCTATACTCTTTGGAGAAAAGTAAATGAGTACTGATAGAGAATCGCCCTGTCTAGTTCCTAAGTTTAATTTAAATGGTATAATCATAAACTACTTAGGTTACTCACTTTGGTGCTCTGGGATTCCTATTGGAAAAAATAAATTGGTATTGCTAATACTACTGTGGTTTGTCACTTTTAATCATAATTGAAGAGAGCATTAACCTTTGGTTAGAAAAATAAAGATGATTTTTTTCATTAAAAAGTATTTCTAATTCTATAATTTTCTCTGTAGAATAAAGAAATTAACTATGTTTTTGAGAGATCTTGTTAAAAAGTAATATAAATGTCTGATATTAAATTTGGGAAACAAGTCTGAGTGTTGTTGTTCATTGTTGCTATTTTCTTTCTGACACATAGTGACCCAACTTACAATAGAACATAACACCACCAGGTGCTGAGTCATTCACCCAACAGCTCCAGTGCTTGACCCCATGTTGTGACAATGGTGTCAATTCATCTTCTCAAGGTCTTCATCTTTTCCACTGCCTCTCCTATTTACCAAGCATGATGCCCTTCTCCAGGGATCAATCTCTCCTGATTATATGTCCAAGATGCCTGCCCTGGCATTGATTGCTAATCTTGAATATCTTCAATGTCTCTTCTCACAAATTTACTCGATTTGATTTCTGTGTATTCCATCTGGAGAATTCCACATGTATAGTCACCTTTTGTGCTGCTCTAAAGAGGAATGTGCTATGCACAAGTCTTTAGTTGAGTAAAACTTTATGAAGTGATCTCCAGCTTCATTTTAGTGAAAAAGATGTTATTTTCTATCTACAGTTCCAACATGTTTGTTACCAACTTGTGTATTTCCATTGCCAGTCATTATCAGTGCATCCTGATTACAGGTTTCAAGAATTTCAGACTGAAGGCATTGGTGGAATTTTTTACTTTATGCTTCCCTAGCTTAAGTGGATGGCACATAAATCTGAATAATAGTTGTATTTATTGGATATCCTTGTATGTGGATAAACGTCCTGTTACAGACAGCATTGTACATCCAGATAGATCCTCAAATGTCTCTTTGACAATGAATGCATTAATATATATATATATATATATATATATATATCCTTATGTGTTCCATTTCATTTTAATGACTCCCATTTTCCTAGATTCATGTTTCATATGTTCCAAAGTCCAATTACTAGCTGATGCTTGCAGCAGTTTCTTTTCATTTTGAGTCATGCTCTCTCAGCAAATGAAATCCCCAAAGGCTTCACTCCCATAGCCTTTATGCCATCTGTGTCATTATGGTCAAATCTATCTTGAGAGAGCAGTTCTTTCTTAGTCATATTTTGACCATGGAGCTTGTCTTTTGGTTCACATGAGTGCTACAAAATGGAAAAGTGATAAATTAATGCTTCCAGTCCCACCAAGGCAGTATCACAGAGACAGGGTCAGACCGCCCCACTAAGTGTCTGAGACTGAAACTCTGCAGGGCTGTGGAGAGCCTCTGCTTTGCTCTTGAGAGGAGACTGCTGATTTCAAATGGCTGACCTTGTAGTCGAAAATCCAACCTGACTCCACGATGCCATCAGGATTTTTATGATTCAGAATTGACTTGATGGCACTGTGAAAAAATTAGGAATGGAAACACTTACCCCTAGTTGTACTGTCGAATAATGGTTGCATTGTAAACCACAAGATCTGTAGTTAAAATCCATGAATCTCTCCTCAGGAGAAAGGTGAAGGAATCTTTCTGCTCTTGTAAAGATTTACAACCTCAGAAACCCTGAAATGGGTCACAAGGAGTCAGAATCTACTCAGTGGTAGTAGGAAATTTAAGTAGCTGTAAAGAAAAGCTATCTATTTTAGGCACTGCTTTCCTATTATAAATACTTTTGAATTATCTAAATAATTTCAGTAGCAATGTAACCATTAGCAAATCTGTATAAAGAAATCAACATGTATATTAAGTAAATATGTATATGAAGAGACATGCTTATTGTAGAAGATTCAGAAAGTTCACAAATATTTAAAGCAAGATTAAAGATTGCAAGCAACTTAAAATCATAATTTCATAAATAACTTTCCTGATGTTTTTAGATATGTATATGCAAGCATTTTTAAATTTACTTACACGATCAATTTTCCAGTAGCATTAAATTATTTTTGCCATCAGATCGTGTCAATATGTATTGGCTCAAAGTTTTACAAATGTTAATCATTTTCTCTGTAAGCTGCTCTGATAAATGAAAATACTTCTCACAGTGTTGTATTTGACAGTTACCCACATTTATAGGTCAATGCCATGAGAACAATATTTACTCAGTCCTTACTCCAACAATTAGCTAAATTCTATAAATGGATATTGTGCAGCTAGCTGTGAATCCCATTTCATGCCAAAGAACAATGCCTTTATTGTTGTAGGTTTTCAGTTAGGGTTGGTTGAATTAAACACAAATATTCGAGAAGACTGAAGTTGAGTAGATCTTAAGTCCTTAGAACTTTAATTAACTTTTGACTCAGCCAAAGTTAGAAGACTTTGAAACAGCTGTTCAGTCAAATGTAGTTAGAGTCAACTGGGAAAGTATATCTTTTGTATAAAGTTCTAAATTGAGTCAGTGGAGCCTAAAGAGGAATATTAGCCTCCATCTACCAACCTAGTGAATTTGTTATCATGTGTCTCCATTGATATTTACAAAGTATTCTTCAGTGATCTCCTTAAGCTTATGAGACTAAAATCCATTTTTATTGTTTTTATGCTTCACTGAAGGAAATATATTTGAATTACTTTAAGTATTTAATAACTTAATGGGCTTATGGGATATTGAACTCGGGTCATTATTTCATTGCCCTCTCCAGATTCTGTGGGGCAGTGAGCTCATTTAATTTGTGTACCTTTTTGAATCATGAATGTCAATCCTTTCACCTCATGTTACCTGACCGAGCCTCCATTTCTCAGCTTTTTTTCTTCGTCTTGTCATTAAAAAATAGATTCCCTAAATGGAGCACGTCAAGCATTATGAATAGGGCTATACAGAACTTGATTAAAGGATTAGGAGGGACTAGCCTAATCTAGTCACCAAGGCTATGCAACCCATCTCTCATCAACAAAATCAGCCTAAGAAAAGGAGAAGTTAGGTTTATTTATTGTCACTTATAGTTATGTATCAGGTAGCTTATGTCAGAAATTGCTTTGAAAATGGTCAGATAAAGTAAGTCTCCTCAATATACACCCTGCTCTTATGAAGTATCTACTAAAGATTTCTTTACATTACTGTAACACAGATTATTTTTACTGTTAAAAATGATAAAGACTATAATATAATATCTAATTATTTACCATATTACTGGGTTTCAAATGGGACTCATAGTGCTAATGACTTCATAATGAGGGGCTTCAGAGTGAGGGGCTTTGAGAGTGAAATGCTTGATGATTTAATGCAAATTTGTTTTAACAATTTAATGAAATGGTATTCACTAGTTCTACTACTCTATGGGTCAGAATCCATTGAAGAGCACTGGCTTTGAAAGAGAGATCATTCTACAATCAAGAAATAAAATATTATATATATATATATATATATATATATATATATATATATATATATATAATGTGAGGAGGCTTCCATAAGTTAGTTAGCTTCTGTAAGTTAGTTTTGAAAAAAGATTCATTATCTTCTAATTCTATATTTTTCATTATTTTTCATAAGCATATTCATAGCTTTCATAAAGTAACTTAAAGTTAATCTTTATAGAAGATACATATTTGTCTAGAAGAAGAAGAAATAACCTCCATGTAATTTGAGGGGAAACATAAATGAACAAAAGACAAGGAACTTCTTTTGTGTTCTTTACCAATTCAAAACTATGATAATAAATTTGTGAATCACAGAAAACTTCAGAGTTTCAATAAATATATTTTTAGTATTTTGTTAATTTCTCAAGATCAAACTTTAATGATTTCTATCACATGCCATTTTAATAGTTATTGTCAGTGGGTTTTTCTTTAATTAGTGTAGCTAACACATAGCAATAAAATACTATGAAATATGCAACCTGAATTTATAGATCACACAGCTACCCATATGATTAAGACTCTGAGGGTCCTTTCAAATACAGGGTTCCTGAGTGAGTGGATGTAATTTACAAAGAAAAAGACAAAAAACCTTTTACGTCTGTCTCATGATCTAAAGCCTGTGATGGTAAAGAAATATAGAGGTTCTATAACCCTTGAGGAGCACTAAACCATCGTGTCTGCTTTAACATTTATCAATTTTAAACCACTGCCACCAGGCATCCAGCCATCAATTATTCCCTGCTCAGTGAGGGACTCAAAACTATACCAGATAAACCAGAAATGAACGCTACTGCCTTGTGGTTAGTTTCTAAATATCTTTCTCCTGACCACATTGAAGACACACAGCCAGAATGCTGCTAATCTGGGACAATAAGTTTTATGGGTCTCAAGAATTAAATTGTTTTAATAGATATTTTTAAACTAGAGAATAGGATACTTTTATAATCACACAGATTATTTCCTTATGCCTTTCCTCAGATAAATTGTGAACATTGAAAAAATATGATTATTCTCCTTTTCTCTCTTGCATAAAAGTAGCGTGAATAGATTGAATTTTTTATTTGTTTGTTTTTTGTTTTCACTTAAGCAACCATGCTTCACTATTACCCTCAAAGGAACATTTTCTAGAATGCATCATCTCGTATCACCCACTCAACCATCACCACTGAAACCAAAAGATCTTCACAGAAGTATTGATTAAGGAAAATCACTGCAGCACAAAATTCTCCTAGTTTTTATAGCTTATATTTTCACTCTAATTTACATTTTTTAAATTTAGCCTTCTTAGTTTTTTTTGCTTCAAATTTACATTGTTTCTGCACAAGTAGGTCACAAGGACACTAAGCCATCTTCAGAAAAAATTGCCTGAACATGAAATACAGAAAGGTGGTGGTTAGATTTGTTTATATTTTCTTTTTGGGAAAGGAAACACGAGAACTCCGGATCCTGTCAGAGGAAATGTAACTGGAAATTCCAGCTTTCTCAGTGGTTTCCCTGTTGCTGGCTGGGTCAGAGAGCCAATAGATCAGAAGCCCCCTCCTCCTTGGGGTATCCAATGCAATAGCCCATATCCAATCTGGGACAACACTTAAGGAGTGGGTAGTTCTGGCTTGTGCAAGTTTCCACTGCTTCAAGGACAATAATGATAAGACCATCCTTCCTACATGACTATAGGGTTGTCAAATTCAATATATGCCTCATCCAAAAATACATAATCTCTGGAAACTGTTACTTCCACCCCAGTAACACACACACATTTAACTAACAAGTAAAGTCACATCTCCAATAACACTCTACTCCAATTCCTTAAAATTTAGTATGTTCAACAGAAAGACTTCCCATGATTAATACCACAACTTAAAAATATTTATAATCATCTATATACTAATCCCCCTTCTTATCGAACTCCTACCTCCTCATCTACACAAAAAACATTTTTCAACACCTACCTGATCCTCTCTTATGCTGAAGATCCAGCCCAGCTCCCCCACACAAACCAGAAGACTGCATACCAGCTTCAGATAAACCAGCATGGTATGTAACAGCCAACACCAGCAGCCACCATGAAAAATCTAAGATACAAAACTCAATTACTGAAGATGACCCAAACTCAACAGTTTACACAGAAGTAGCAGCCCTGGAACTGCCAGAGAAAGGCAGTACAAGAATGCTGTTTTGAGATGTACCAGAAATTAGGGATCAATTGTGAAAACTGATGAAAAAATGAAGACACAACAATCCTCACACCAAAGGCAAATCTAGGATTTAAGGAATTATGTAGCAGAAATAAGGAACAGGTGAATGATCTCACTGATAAAATGGAAGAAATTGAAACCCAGGTCCATGATCTCTAAGATCACCAAGGAGAAATCAGTGAATGAGAAAAAAATAATCAAACGAAAAACAAGAAAATCTGAAGAAAGAATGAGAATGAAGGCGGATTCCATGGAGCAAAACAACATTTGAATTACTGAGGCCCCTGAAGAGGAGAAAATAAATAAACCTACAGTGAAAATAGTAAGGAAATTCTAAGGTAAAATTGCCCCAAAATCACAAATGATGAGACAATAATCATTTATGCAGTCAAAGGAATACCAATTAAATTAAACCCACACACATTAAAAAAAAAAAGTCAAGTCAAAGAGCAGGCACATTATCCAATTTCAAGGAAAAAGAGGCAATCATGATAGCAGCTAGAGAAAATAATCATGACAGCAGTTACATATATAGATAAGCAAATAAGAACTAGCCCAGATCTCTCTGTACAGAAGAAGAAATTGGAGCAACATATTAAAAAAAAAAAAAAGACAACAACTGCAATCCAAGAATTCTTTATCCAGCAAAGCTATCCATCAAAGTTGAGGGAGAAATTAATTTCCTCAAACAAAGTAATATTTAGAGAATTCTTAAAAAACAAAACCAGCATTACAAAAAAAAATGTTTTACAGTTGTTTTGGGGCAGAAAATCAACAGCAGTACATAACTGAGACCACCATGGAGTTAAACACCATCCAGATACCAAAACAGTATCCTATGGAGAAGCAAAGAAAATAACTTGTCTCACACACACACACACACACACACACACACACATACATACAGAGAGAAAGAGAGAGAGAGAGAGAGAGAGAGAGAGAGAGAGAGAACTACCTATAAAGTGGAAAATATCAATCACATATATTATGAGATGATAGTGACTGATCTGCATTTAGAGTTCATCACACTCAATGTAAATGGTCTAAATGTACCAATTAAATGACAAAGAGTAGCAAAATGGATTAGACAACTAAATCAATCAATCAATCAATCAATCAATCAATCTGCTGCTACCTTCTATACACATATCTAAAACTCACAGACAAAAGGAGACTGTGAGTCAAAGGACAGCAAAAAATTTTCCAAGCTAATGGCAATAGGAGAAAAAGAAAAAGAAAATCAGGTATATAAGAGTAATCTCTGAAAAAAGTAGGTATTAAGGTACATGATCTAAGAAGAGTTAAGAACGGATATTGCATAATACTTCACCTATCAGTAGATAAAAGCCTCATAAACATTATCATTATATATGTACCCAACAAAAGGCCCTCAAAATTTGTCAACCAAATTCCTCAAAGAGATGAAAAGACAAATCGCCGGATCAACAATTATGTTAGGTGATTTCAATGCACCTATCTCAAGAAAGATAGATCATAGAATGAACTCATTTAAGAAACAGAAGGGGTATAAAGAAACAGAAGAGATGAACAACAAACTTGAACAATTTAACCTAGCCTATATCTTCAGAACTCTCGAGCCAACCACACAAAATAATAATAATACATATTCTTCCTCAATGCACACATGTTACACCCACAAATAGAACACACTCTGAGGCATAAGGCAAGCTTGGGAAAATTCAAACACCTAGAGCACATTTGAAGCTATTTTTTTGGACCACAGCTCAATAAAGATGGAAGCCAACAAAAGAAAGAAGAAAAAATCAAAGACAAACACTTGGATACTCAATATAACATCTTCTCACAAAAATAAACAAACCCAAAACCCAATTGGGTATTAGCCCGAATTATTTAGGAAATGAAGACGTTCTTAGAAACTAATGAGGATGACAATAAAACGAAACAAAAAACAAACTCTATTAGGCACAAAAAAGACAGTTTTCACAGGTACTTTTATTGCAATAAAACACATATGAAAAAAGAGAAGAGACTTACGCGTAGTATCTTAATTCAGCACCTCCCACAGCTGTAACATATTCAGTAACATAATACTTCCAACAGCAAAATAAAAGAAATCATAAAATCTAGAGATGAGATAACTGAATTATAAAACAGTAAAACAATTGAAAAAATAAAAGCAGAGTTCTTTCTTTGAAAGGATCAGCAACATTAAGAAACCACTAGCAAACTTAACCAAGAAAAAGAAGGAGCTGATGAAAATATTGAGAATTAGGGATGAAACGGGGAGTCACAACAGATTCTAAGAAAATAAAAAGATTGTTTACACAATACTATGAAAGTCTGCTTTCCATCAGATTTGATAATTTTGAGGACCTAGACAAATAAATGGAAGATCACTCTCCTAAAATTAATGCTTATGAACATTAAGAACTTGAGTAAAGCAAAGGAAAACTAAATAGATAAGATCATGAAGTAACTCCTAACTAAAAAAGAGCCCCAGTTCAAATATTTTCACAGAAGGCTACTACCAAACATTCATGGAAAGATGACACCAAACGTGCACAAACTTTTTCAGAACATAGAAAGGGATAGCTAACTTCCAGACTCATTCTATGATGTGACTATAACGCCAATGCCAAAATGAGACAAAGACCACACAAGGGTAGAGAATTGCAGACCAAGCTCTTGTTTGGATAATGATGCAAAGATCCTCAACTAAATCCTAGCTAATAGAATCAAAAAGCAGATAAAAACAATAATACATCATGGCCACAGATGCAGGGATGGTTCAACATTCTAAAAACAATTAGTGCAAAACCCACATCATCAAGAAAAAATGTAATCCAGCACAACAAAAACCATTTATGAAAAGCCAACAATAGACTCAATGGAGAAAAACTGAAAGCAATTCCAATGACAAAGGGGGAACCAACGAGGATGTCCCTTATCCCCACTCTCATTCCACAAGTCCTACCCAATACCATAAGAAAATGGCCAGATGTGTGTGTGCAATTGGGTTAAGAAGAAGTGAAACATTCACTACTTGCAGATTCTATTATTTCATGCATTCAGTATTCTAAAGGGTCTGAAATTAGGATTGCTGGAAACAATATAGGAGTTTAGTAGAGTAGTAGGTTACAAGATTTAACAAACAGAAATCAATTGATTTCCTACACACCAGTGTTGGCAATACAGAAAAAGTTACTAAAAGAACAGGTACCATTCACAATAGCTATGTGTGTTAGTCCATGTAGACTAGAGAAACAAATTCATAGAAACTTACGTGTATAAGAAAGAGGTTTATAAAAAAGAGTAATTTAACAGTGAGAAAAATATCCTAGTCCAGACCAAGGCCATAAACCTGATATTAGACATTATGTCTGATACCGATCTATAATGTCTTCTTCAGACCCACGAAGAGCTTGCAAGGAGACCATGTCAATCACAAACCAGTGCGTGCAGGTTCTTGTGTATCCAGTGGTGGTAGAAGCATCTCAGTGCTGGCAGAGGTCTCCCCAAGGCTCCTTCAGTTTCCAGGGCTCAGGATCTATTAGCACGCTGCCATGTGTCTTGTCAGCTGAATGTCTCCCACAGAGTGAATCATGTCAGTAGAAAGTACCCAAGGATGTGAACTGAGAGACACAGTGTCTCTGCCTCCAAGGAGGAATTGCCACATTTTCCAGAATTCTCAGGAGAAGGCCAGTGTCACACAGAGGTCTCATTGTCTACTTCTGATTGACAGTCAAGACTCCACCCCTACCCGCTTTCTTTTTTCCAATAATTTTATTGGGGGCTCTTGCAGCGCTTATAACATTCAATACATCATTTGTATCAAATATTTTTGTTCACATGTTGCAATCATCATTTCCAAATATTTTCTACTTGAGCCCTCCATATAAGCTCCTATTTCTTCCTTCCTTTTTTTATAAATCATTTTATTGGGGCTCACACAACTCCCATCACGATCAACACATATGTCAATTGTATGCAGACTATATTTGCACACTTGTTGCCAACATCATTCTCAAAGCATCCTGTCTCCGCTTAGACCCCCAATACCAGCTCCCCATATTTCCCCTCCCTCCCCACACCCCTTCCCCCATGAACCCTTAACAATTTACAAACTCTTATTACTTTTTCATATCATACACTGTCCAAGAGCTGCTTTCACTCATTTCCTTGTTGTCTGTACCCCAGGGAGGAGGTTATATGTAGATCCCTGAAATTGGCTCCATCTTGATTCCACCATCCCACCACCCTCCAGGTATCACCACTCCCATCACTGGTGCTGAAGGCACCATCTATCCTAAATTCCCCATGATTCCAACTCCAGTGAACATCCCCTGGTCTAGCTGGATTTGTCTGCTAGAATTGGGATCCTAATAGTGAGTGGGAGGAAGCATTTGAGAACTAGAGGAAAGTTACACATTTCATTGTTACTAACTGTACCTTGACTGGTTCATCTCCTCCCTCTATTAAGGGAATGTTGTTTCACCTATTGATGGGCTTTTGGGTCCCCAATCTTTACTTCCCATCATTTATAATGATATAATTTTAGCTCTTTGATGCCTGATATCGGATCCCTTCGACACCTCATGGTCACACAGACTGGTGTTCTTCTTCCATGTAGGTTTTGTTGCTTCTGAGCTGAATGGCCGCTTCTTTACTTTCAAGCCTTTATAACCTATGACGCTATATTGTTTGATAGCTGGGCACCATCAGCTTCCTTCACCATGTTTGTTTTGCGCACCTTGTCGTCAGCAATCATATCAGGAAGGTGAGCACATAGTGCTATGATATTTAGTTCTTGAAGCCTGATAACTGATCCCTTTCATGCCTTGTGGTACCACAAGCTGGTGTGCTTCTTAAATGTCAGTCACCCCTACACTTTTTTTGGCATCACTGCCCTCTGGTGGTCATGGGAGCTACCCAGAGCTGCTCTTGAGAGCCGCCACTGGATTTGAACCGCCAATCCCATGGACTGCAGTCCGCACTGAACCACTTTTGCCACCGGGGCTCAGCCCCACCCTACACTTTTAATCCTCAAATTGACACCAGATTAGGTGACTGTCACACTATGTAAAAGCTGACATATATAGGAATAATATTTTTTTAAAAGACCAGTACCAAGAAAACTGCAAAATATTACTACAATAAACCAGTCTTGGGTATTAAACAATTGTGATTTATAGTTTTTTTTGGATGGCTTTTAGAAGAAAATTTTGAGATCTTTCTAGTACATTCAAGTCTGAAAGCTCTGCTGAGAACAATTCAGCATGACAGGAAAATGGAACCTCCAATGACAGCTTGGAGGAGGTTACAAATAAACTGAAATGGCTGAAAGTGAACATGAATTCCCACATGGAAATGATAATCTATCACTGAACCCACACTGAATGTCCTCTGCATATTTTAATAATTTAAATTTATAAAATTATAAAAATTTAAAGGAGTCACCATAAAAAGTGGGTAAAGATAGAGATCAACTAGGACACTCATACCCTACTGGTGCCAATATAGAATGGTACAATCTTTTCAAGAAAGATCAAGCATGTATAAAGAATTGCTGAAAATAAATATTGTAAGACAAATAAATAGGAATATAATAAAGTATTTAAGTAGATACTTAAATATAATAGCACTTAATAAATAGTACTTATAAATAGTACTTAAATATAATAAAGTACTTAAGTGTTTAAAAACACTTAAAATCATTATATACACATGCCTAATGAATATATCAAATATATATTCATTTATTTCTTTAAACATCAAGACAATGTACATTAAAAGAACATAATTTTTCAAAAAAATGACTGAAAAATATATTGTTCATGAGTGAGAACTATCAAGTATCTTGAAAATATTCTGAGACATATTTAGATATATCAATTTATGCAGAACATATGCATAATCTATATCAAGTTGCTTAACTCATTTTAGATATTCAACAGAAATTCCTATGTTTACAATGGATTTTGATAATATATTTGAAAGATAACTATAATACTTACACTGAAAACAAATGCATACATATATATGTATATATGTGTGTATAGATATATACACACACATTCACACATTTCAAAAGTTGATGAGGAAATCCCATTATATTTTAATTACGTTCTTCCCCATACTTTTGAAGTTCCCTTTCTATACAAAAGCACACACATGGTAATGGAGCATGTCTGTTGCTATTGTTAGAGCCTTCAAGTGAGTCCATTCACAGTGACTTTATGCACAACAGAACAAAACATCTTCCACTCTAACATTCTTCACTACTATTCTTGGGTCCATTGTTGCAACCACGGTCAGTCTATCTTGCTGAAGGCCCATCCCCAGGGAGTTGTCTTTACAAATAACTTGTGTAACGTTACCTCTTGAGATCTAAAGTCCATCTCTACATCCTCCACACTAAAAGTATGTTACCTGTGCTTTTTCCAAGAAATATTAGGTCATTGGGGGGGGGGAAATCCACTGCATATTTACTAATATTTGCCAATACTTGTAAATAATGATACGTTTGAATTAAAGCACTAAGAACTAAAAATCCTAATACTGCATGGTCACCTTCCTGATGTAATCGCTGACAACAAATGTGTGCAAGCGCGGCATCCCCTTACAGAGGGTTCGCAGGGAGGAGAGGAGCCAGTCAAGGTACAGTGTAGCAACAATGAAATATGCAACTTTCCTCTTTTTCTCAAATGCTTCCTCCCACCCACTATCATGATCCCAATTCTACCAGACAAATACAACTAGACCAGAGGATGTACACGGGAGCCCGAAACATGGGAATTTAGGATAAATGATCCCTTCAGGACAAGTGGTGGGAATGGTGATAGCAGGAGTGTGGAGGGAGAATGGAGTAGAAAGGAGTAACTGATTGCGGTGATCTACATATAAAAAATTATTGAAATGAAATACCCTCTCTGGGTATTGACAACAGGGAAGTGAGTAAAAGTACCCATTGGACAGTGTACAATATGAAAAAGTAATAACAATTTGTAAATTACTAAGGGTTCATGGGGTAGGAAGGGCAGATGGTACTGGGGGCCTAAGTGGAGGGAGAAGGTTTTGAGAGTGATGATGGCAACAAGTGTGCAAATGTGATTTGCATGATATGTACGGATCATGATGAGAGTTGTATGAAATTGATTTATAGAAAAATAAATAAATTTATAAATTGACAAGAATTGTAAATGATCATTTTGGAACAAGAAATGCAATTACAAATTTAGACAGGAATCATAATTAAAGGTGGGAAAACTTTGGTTATTTGCCATTCAGTTGATTTCAGTTCATGGTGATGCCATGCAATAAAATAAATGGTTTAGGCTGAGCCCGGGTGGTGCAGTGGTTGTGTGCAGCACTGCAGCCCACAGGGTTGGTGGTTCAAATCCAGCAATAGCTTTCAAGGCTGGGCTTCCTACTCCCACCAGGGCAGTGATGCCATAAAAAATGGATTTGTATTTGCGTTGGGCCTGGATATGAAATGACCTCCAATTATTTGTAATGGATTGATTATTAATTGTGAAAAGAAAAAGCAGCTTTTTATTGAAGCATTATGGAAGACACCAATTCAAACATCAACTCAAACAAGGAACAATAATGAAAACCCTGTCAAACTGTGTATCTGGCTATGATGTATTTATAACTATTTTCTATTTTGAATTGAACATTTTCAAATAAATCTAATGATAAGAAAAATGCAGATGTATCTATACTATCAAAACTTTGAAAAAGTTTGGATTAGCTTTTTCATTTATATCATTTCCAGAATAATTTTTCAAAAATAGAAAAATATGGTAAGACATTGTTAAATTAAAGAAAACTAAAATCAATGAGATAACCAAAAGTAGTGCCTGATATCTGATTAAATCCTGGATGTCGTTTGCACTGTGATAACAAAATCTATAAAGATATTATTCAGACAATTGTGCAAATTTAATTTGGACTGTTTGTAATATAGTACAATTATATGATTGATAAATTTCTTGGTTACAATAATGGTGCCTTACCAATGCATCATAAGAAAGTCTTTTCATAAATACCTGTACAAGTTTAAGTGTTAAGTATTTATTGAAATTTATTTTCCAAAAATTCTCTGAATTGTGGTGCATTTGTATATATGCAGGTGCACATATGCATGCACATATATGTATATGAATATATTGGTGCATAGAAAAAGAATGAAATCAATATGTATGAGCATACCCAAATCTGTTATCAAAATAAGATTTTATCACTATAATAAGGAGAGTCAGACAACTTACACTTATAAATAACGTGAAAACAAGAACTTTAAATTTAAGATAACATCTATAGTATGGGGAAAAGTTTAGCAAAGCCCATTATTACTTTAATTATATGAAGTAAATACTCTTGGTATAAAGTAGTAAGAATGCATCTAAAATTTTTCATGTTCTTAACTCGAGGTGCTTCTCATAAACCATGGTGACAGGATAGGAAATGGAAAGCTCATTCTTTAAAATTGAACTTTCCTTAACAATTTGTATGGAAAATGCTTGCTTCAAACGGTAAATCAATCATCTGCATGATGTATTCGCAGAGAATTATAAGAGCAAAATTATTTTCTATTTTCTCTGTTAAAATATTTCATATGAAGTTTTAAGTTCTTCATGAAAACCTACTGCAACGTGCGTTTTGAACAAATATTTTGTTATCGTTGTGAATGATAAATTTCTTTTTATCTAGTTTTCATAAATGAGGTGGGTAATTGATGGCCTGATATCTCCTTGCACGGTGAAATTATAGTGTGAAGTTAGTTGCAGTGTTTCCTAGTTAACATATATATTGAGCCGATCTCTGTCTGATCATTTGCATGCAATAATTTGCATGTTTATTTTGCTCTTTCTGCCATACCTGAAAGGTCAGCAAGTATTACTGTCCAGCCTTGACAGTGGAGGTCACTGAAGTAAACTCAAAGTAAGGCCAACTTGCAAATGATTAGCAAAGGTCAGCAGGTTTAGCAACTGCAACTCGTAAGCATGATTTGCATGCAGGGTGCTTGTGTCTTAGGATACAACCTCTTAACCTCTTAGACACCACCCTTGCTTTTGATTGTTTCCAATGTTCAATTTAATTCTTTGAAACTGAAGTGAACACTCGCATAATGTCAGCAATATATAAGATATAATATGAGTTGCTCAGTACAAGACACATAGACTCTAGTTTGTGATTAAATAAATGGAAAGAAATCACTTAAAAATGCTTTGACGCATAATCCAATTCCATTTTCAATGGAACATGGAATCTAGGTAAGCGGAAAAATAAAAAAAATATGAAAAATATAAATATAAAGCAATTTGTCTGTTAATCTGTGAGCATTGTGTCTAGTGCAAAGCACAGTAACTGGCACATTTCAAATTATTCTAACTAGGTGTTAAAAAAAACAATAGTTTCTGTATCAAATATAAAAAGGCAGCACTCTCTTTCTAAGCATGATTCGAATTCAAAACACAAAAAAGACTTCCGTGTTTCTAGTAAGACTTTCTAATATGGTTTATTAGAAATACTTATAGAACTGAGTCTTTGTGTGGCTAGAGAAAATTCCTAATAGAGCATTACCATGATTCTTCCAATACATACTGGTATATCAAGATTTTCTCCCTATTTCTGCCCTGTCTCCACAATTATTTTAAAAACAGTCATAATCCCCTTCAAAGATGACATGAATGAGAAATTATACCACTCTCCTCTAAGACTTTCCCTTGCTATACATCTTACGCCAATCATTTGCTTGAAGTTTTTACAATGACTTCAAATATTTCATCATTGGCCCCTTGAATTTTCTGACGTCCTTCACTACCATTCTTCTCTTCACTTACTCTGCTTCATTGTTCAGTTCATCATATTTCCTTTAAGTTTTCTGAAACCCTCAAGCCATAACTGCTTCAGAGCTTTCAAACTTTGTATTTTTTGGCCTGAGATCCATACAATGCTCATTCATGTTTGAAGCCAATTAAATTCAAATATCCTTTTTGTACTATGCCTTCCTTGACCATCCTAAGTATTATTTGTAAAGTCTTGGGGCTGAGCTACTTCTAATTCACCTGACATTATTTTTATTCACAGCAATTATCACCAATCATAAATATTTGAGACATGTGACTATTTCCTATGATAAAATGCAATCATGTTTATTTCCGTGGCATTGAGGAAATGGCAAGAAGGTACATCAGACCTCCTTGCACGTCAGCAGGAAAAAGTAGACCCACTCTACAGCTGTTCGTCATGCCACCCTCCAAATACCTTCATCCCTTTCTGATACAAATTATGTCTTTAATGATACTCATTTTAATTCTGCTGGGTCTCAGTCATCCATTGCAATGGTTACCTAGAACTCAGACAAAAATCAATATGATGGGGATTTTTTAGGAAATGGATTATCACATATTAACCGGCTAACCTGATTGAAAGATAAGAAAACAGTAAACATACAATCTTTTGTCCATAGAGGTGCCCTTTTCAGCTGCAAATCACATCTCTCTCTGGTCTTAAGCCTCTTCTTTCTGCAGCATTTTGGCTGCTGCCTTCGACAATGGACCAGGAAACCCAGCATTTTGCCACAGGAGCTCCTTTTCTCTTCTGCTCTGCCTTGTGATCTGGGCACTGTGGCTTTGAGTGTCTCTGCTGTCTGGGCCATTCAGACAAGAATCTCACATACTTGCCACTGGTAACTCTTCTCTCTTGATGATGGGGTTCCTCCTTTTCTGCTTCCCCAGTTAGCAGTCACTCTTGTAAAAGACTATCTATCTCTTTGGGAAAAGCGGGATGAGAAGTTAACAGTAGACACTTGGCAGATGTATAGAATATGCCATTCTTTTTATTTGCCTCTAAAAAATCTAACAACCTTCCACAGAACATGACATCCTATTTATTTGACTGTAAAATCATCCCCAGCTGGAGTAACTCTTTGGTGAACATTCACATGACATACAAATATCTTCACCCTTTTTTTGGTGCATTCATAGAGACCTGTACATGTATCTTTCCTCTTGTCACCTCAATTATCAGATTCAGTCTTTCCTAATTCCTTCATCATCAAGTCAACCAAGTGACCACTCCTATGGCACATCTGGTTATTCCTTCTTCCCAGTATAAGGAATGACCAGCTGTACTCTCAAAATCTGCCCATGGGGAGAATTTCCTTGCCACTTCTAGAGTAGCATTTCTCTAATAAGGCTTAATTAAATAACCTCTTCTAAATTCAATCAAACTTATGAATTCCTTTATGAGATCATCAGTTAAGGTAGGAAAAGAAAGTTACAGAACTGGACATCTAGGATATTTCCTCATGCAACTTGTGTTTGCATTCAGGCCCTAATTGAGTCTGCTTTCATTTATACTGTTTCTATTTGATGGTGGAGTGCTGCTCAACCTGCCCACAGCTATGCCTTTGTTGGTAAGGTAATACCCAGTTCATGATGAGTAATTGAGGTGAAAGGATGTCCCAGGGTGAGACATTCAGTCTCTACTGAGGCTTAGTAACAAGTCAGAAGTTTTTTTCTCAAAAGTAAAGAACTATCCATTGGCCGAGGCTGGCAGAAAGAAAGTTGCTCCACAATCATAAGGATCTATTGCATGATTAATTAAGAGACTCCCCAGAGATTCCATCCTGAGCCACCTATGGCCAGCAGTTCCACACCACCCCGAGGATGACAGTATGTGCTGCCTGCACAGAACTCATCTATCTACCATTGACATTTCAAATGCTGTTGGATCAGTTGAGTCTTGTAGCTCAAGTGGCAGAGGAGATTGAACAGTATCCTGAACCTGTTGTGGAGTCTTCTCTTTTGCCCCACTCAAACCAGCAACTTGATGAGTCACTTGAGAAACAGACCAGAGTAGCATACCCAAATGATAAGTACGCTGCATGAAAATGATCAAGAGGTCCAGGGGCCATTGTGCTTCCTTTTTAGTTGTGCTCAGAGACATATATCATAACTTAAACTTCAATAGAAATGTCTTGATATTTGTAACATGACAAGACCAACAGAAATTTCAATAGATGGAATGTTCTTAAATTTTTGTCAGGTCAATTCTCTATCTTCTGGCATGTAAATTTCATACAAATGAAGGCTAAAGTCACTTGTCATACAAATAAAGCTTAATAATCCTGCTTTCTTAATTCTGATAAGCATTATTTCATCAATGTAAGGATCAGTGTAATGCAGACTAATTTTAGTAGTCCTGGAAAGTTGATATTTTAATGAAATAAGACAGCACAGATCCATTGCTGGCCTATAACCTGAAGACAAAATGTTTGTCGTGGTCCTCCAACTATAAAAATCTATAAAAATTCATTGACTGTATTAAAAGCTACATACCAGTTACCAAGAGATGTATTAACTTCTTCAAGCAAGAAAATCACATCTAGAACATAAGCTGTGATTGGCATAAAAACCCGATTATGTTTACAATATTCCACTGTCATTCTCCAAAATACATGTGACATTTTGGCAAAGCCCATACAGGTGAGTTAAATTGTATGTGGTAGTCACTGTCACCTCATCCTTCAATTCCTTAATGGTAACACTAATTTCTACTATTCCTTGAGGAATGTGATATTGCTTTTGGTTTACTATTTTCCCATTTAGAGACACTTTAGTGGCTTTTGCTGGTCTCCATGTTTTAGAGATCCAAATGAGGGATTATTCAAGTGGATAAGTATGTTGATTCCAATTATGGATTTTTGAATCTAATAAATAGCCACAGAAGGGTTCAGAGATCCAAGGAACCAATAGTAAAATGAATCTGAACTAAGACTTTATGAATAATTTGACATCCATATGCTCCTACTTTGAACACTGTATTGCAGTGATATTTTGAGTCTCTTCGAATTATCGTCTTTTTAGATTTTGTGTCCAGTAATCCTTGAAAGCATTTAATTTTCCCCAAGAAGCAGTCACTCTTGTAACAGACTATAGATCCCTTTGGGAAGGGCCCAAAGAAAAAATAATATCATATATATTTGGTAGTGTAATGGGGCTCTTCCTCAAGATTATATGCCCTGATTACAGTTCAGAGTTCACTGTAACTACACCTCACTTAATTAAATGGTGTCACTTGGCCTCTACCAACCAGCCCCATTACAGTTAATTGTTAATTCAATTTGGGCAATTTCCATTGTCAAATTGACTTACCCAAAATAACTATCACAGCATTTTTTAAAAATCATTGTACTGAAGGCTCACACGACTCTAATCACCATGCATGCATCCATCCATTGTGTCAAGTATATTTGTACATTTGTTGCCATCATCATTTTCAAAATATTTTCTTTGCTAATTGAGTCTTTGGTAATAGCTTCCTTGTTTTTCCCACCCCTCTCCCACTCTCCCTCCCTCACCCTTGATAATTTATAAGTTATTATTATTTTTTCATGTCTTTTCTGACAGGTATCTCCCTTCACCCACTTTTCTATTGTCCATCCCCCAGGGAGCGGTAATATGTAGGTCATTGTGATAAGGTTTCTCCCCATGCCTTTCCTTAACCTCCTGGTATCACTTCTCTCATTACTGGTCCTGAGGGGCATATCTCTCCTGGATTCCCTGTGTTTACAGCTCGTATCTGTACCAGTGTCCAATCTCTGGTCTAGCCAGATTTGTAGGACAGAATTGGGATCATGATAGTGGGAGGGGAGGGGGAGAAAGCATTAAAGAACTAGGTGAGAGTTGTAAGATCCGTTGGTGCTATACTGCACCCTGACTGGCTCATCTCCTACCTGAAACCCTTCTGTGAAGAGATGTCCAGTTGCCTACCAATAAGATTTGAGTCTTCACTTTGTACTTCCCCTCATTCACAGTGAAATGACTTTTTTGTTCGGGATCTTTGATGTCTGGTAACTGATCCTATCAACAACTTATGACCACACAGACTGGTGTGCTTCTACCATGTGGGTTTTGTTGCTTCTCAGCTAGATGACCACTTGTTTATCTTCAAGCCTTTAATAGCCTTGTTGCTATATATTTTGATAACTGGACACCATCAGCATTCTTCACTTTATTTGCTTATGGACTTGCTTTGCCTTCAGCAATTGTGTCAAGAAGATGAGCATCATATAACACCAGATTATCAGAACAAAGATAGAATGCCAAGTTATTAGAACAAAATGTTCTTGCTTCAAGGAAATACTCGAGTAGAGGCCCAATTTCCATCTGCTACCTTAATCCTTAATACATAGATATGAGTACATAGATCCATCCCCTTCTCATGATATATAATTGTGAGAATTCAGAAACTCCCCTCACAAATTCATTTCCTCACCATTTTTGTAATAATTTTGTTCTCCATGCATTCCAGGTGAGGATCTATGGTTCTAACCTGATAAATTCTTTATAACCTACCAATTTAGCAGAGCACTGCATTCTTGCTAGTGTGTATCAAGATCTGAATCTTTGACTTGATTTAGTGTAGGCCACTGCAATATACTGCTTCAATGAACCAGCCAAGTAAACTATTAGGTTCTTTCCTAAACTCTCTAGCTAAAACACTGAATAAAGTATCTGTGTTCCCGGGTTCGCATCAGTGAACTCAGACTGATCCAGCTTTATTTCCCTTGCACTAAAATCCCATCCCCTTAATAATTCTCACATGAATTCTCTCACTTTCTGTTCATTCGGACCCAGTGGGACTTAAGTATAGCTATAGGTTCAAAAGAAACAGTGGATGGTAGGGAAGAGTCAACAGGAAAGAGTCAACAATGTCTTATAAGGCATTTGCCCCTGACAACACTGCAGTGCATTTCACTAGGCAAGACTGGATTAATCTAATCAAATGTAGGTAGAAGAGGGATTACTTTCTTCTTCTTCTTCCTTTAATGGTTTTGGAGCCAAATGTAGAATAATACCTTCTGAGGTCTGAGATGATGATGCTAATTGGAGCGATTCAATGGAATTAAGAAATTAAGGAAATCTTTATCTTTCTCATTCTCTTCCTCATTTCTTTTCAATAAATAGAGTAAATTGGATATGTGATTTAGAATGAAATTCGGGGACAATACACAGCTCCCATAGAGAATATTTAGAAATGAAGTTACACTTGAGCAATGAGTCCAGGATATAGTTACTCATGGAAATAATACTGGGAAAAGACCAACATCTCACTCATTGTCATGGAGTCAGTGGTGACTCAGAGTGAATCCCCATGGGTTTTTAAGACTGTAACTGTTTAGGGAGTAGCAAAGCCAGCTTTTCTCTGGAGGAGCTGCTGGTGGTGTCCCACTGTCAAGCATGCAGATCTGAGACCAATGTATAATTATGACACCATCAGACCTCCTAGAGTAAATAAGAAGACAAACTAGGTACACTGATTATCAATAGGTCCATATATCATTTATTAAGACTATCACTGAAAACAAAAGCAAGATTCCTTTGTAGGTAATTCCAAAGTCTCTGCTGTTTAGCACTTTTGATTTTTTACAGTAGTTCTAAAAAATATAAATATATGGTGATTTTAAATAGATGATCCCGTTTACTTATATGTCCAATGGTATACAGGTAATTAAATGATGTTGAAAACTCTTGTTTATTCTAAACCAAGGGTTATTTGGCAACAACACAATAGAATAATTTTCAATTTGGGAGTGGCTTTAGAAGTTTAATTTAATTCCATGCCATCACTGTTGAGGTGATGGGATTAAATTCCAGATAGAGTAAGGAATTTAATGAAAATATTATATTTTACATTGCAAATATTTTGGTTTCAATTTCTAAACACCTCTTTGTTCAACTTCCTATTTCACAGACTACTTTTAATTCATTAAACTAAAAGTACATTAGCCTCTCATGGGTAATTATTTCTTTGTGAATCTGCCATTCACATAAGCAGTCTGATCCTTTAAAAAGTAGTTGGAAATGAATTACTACCAACACTAAAGCTCTTCAGAATCTGTGAGATGAGATTTGTACACACATGGAATCATAAATAGAAAATCCTTTATGGGCTTGATAAAAAGAATAATCTAGGTGAAAAACTGTGTTCTGGAAAATATACCTGTCCTGAAGCATTCTTCTTATTACACTCCAGTGACCATTACTCACATTGGTATTAACTTGAACTTGGGTCACAGTTAAAAAAGGCTCTGCTATGTACAGAGCCAATGTACCTTCAGTCACTCTCCTCCAATCACTCTCTATTTCCATCTCCAGACACAAGGTTTCTTCTGATCATGTCTGGAATATAGTTAGGCAAAGAAGAATAAGTGGATTGCCCAGAGAGACAAGACAATCCATTTAAAATGATAGTTCATCATTTAGAAAATGTAACTGTGAATATTGGGAGAACATTTCTGGGTAAAATTCTTTATTCATAGGAATAATCTCTATTCTTTTAGATGAATGATTCCTATCTTATAGCAAGTGATAATTTTATTGTTGCTGTTTTTACTTTAATATGGATAAGAAAAGTATGTATGATCTTCAAAAAATTCGTGGAAAAATGTTAAAAGATGGTGGAATTTTTTCACATGAATTATTTAACTCTGTCTTGTATATAGTATGAACTTTAACTCTGTTCTTGGCACACGGTAATGTGTATGTGACTTTGATTTCAAAAGGAAATTTTTCATATATCTCTCCTTTTGTACCCCATTATAATATAATCACACATGCAGGCACATGCACGTGTGCACACTGCAGCAGTCATGTGCTTATGTTAATTTTATAATTGAAATTTAGGGGTGGAGTCTGGCCTGTTAATCAGGAGAAAGCCATTGAGTAGCTGATGAGACCTCTATGTGGCCATGGCTTTCATCTGAGACTCCTGGGAAATCTCGTGGTATTTCCCTCGTGAAGACGAGAAGATATCATCCCCAGTTGTTGGGAGTTAGTTTCAGAGATGATTAACCATAGGCAACACAGGATGGCGGAGGCTGAGAGGCTGGTATAGCCGGTGGAGTGACCACACGGCTTTGCCCTGATGAAGACAGACGCTGAAGCTGGAGTGGTATGCTGTTGATGGACCTGAGCCCTGGAAGTGAGGAGCCATGGGGAGACCCTTGTTGGTGCCTGGACGCTGTAGCCACTGACCTGTGACTTCCTGAGTCGGAAGCAGACTTCATAGACTGATTTCGGGCATATGGATTAATATTGGACTTATGACTTTGCACTGTACTGGATTGGGATGCCTTCTTACAGTCACATTTCTTTTGTATACAAACCCTTTCCTTATACTCATATGCGTGTCTCTGAAATTTGTTCCTCTAGTCTACCGGGACTAACACGCGCACGCACACACACACACTCACACACACACATTATTTCATTCAAGTACACATAATGCTCAAGATTAGAGGAAAGGAAGAAACTAGGTTAACCAAACACTCAGATTGGTTACTTTTGAAAAAATAAATCATTTTATTGGGGGCTTATACAACACTTATCACAATACATCCATGCATGCTTTGAGCCAAGCACCTTCATACCCCTGCTGCCGCCATCATTCCCAGAACACTTGCTCTCTACTTGAGCCCTTAACATCAGCTCTTCATCCTTTCCCCTCCCACCCCACCAGCCCTCCCTCATGAACCCTTGATAATGTATAAATTATTATCATTTATTATCCTTTTGTCATGTCTTACACTGTGTGGCATCTGCCTTCACTCACTCCTCTGCTGTCTGTCCTCTAGGTAGGAGGCTATATGTATATCCTTGTATTCAGCTCCCCCTTTTTAACCCATCTTCCCTCCACCCTCTTGGTATCTCCACTCTCACTACTGTTCCTGAGGGATTCATCCGTCAAGAATTCCCTGTATTTCCAGTTGCCATCTGTACCAACGTACCTCTTCCAATCCAGCTGGATTTGTGAAGTAGAATTAGGATCATGATACTTGGGGGGAGGAACCCTTTAAGAACTGGAGGGCAGTTGTATATTTCATAATCGTCACTCTTTACCCTGACTGGTTTGTCTCCTCCCCGCTACCCTTCTGTAAGGGAATGTCCAATTGCCCACAAATGGGCTTTGGGTCCCCACTCTTCACTCCCCCTTTTTCACAATGATGCGATTTTTGTTCTGTGATGCTTGATACCTGTTCCCTTTGACCCCTTGTGATCATGCAAGCTAGTGTACGTATTTCATGTGGGCTTTGCTGTCTCTGTGCTAGATGGCCCCTTGTTTACCTTCAAGTCTTAAGACCCCAGGTGTTTTATCTTTTCATAGCTGGGCACCACCAGCTTTCTTCACCACATTTGCTTATGCATTCATTTGCCTTCAGTGATCATATCAAGCAGGTGGGCATAATGGAGTGTCAGTTTAATAGAACAAAGTGTTCTTGCACTGAGAGAGTATTTGAGTGGAGGACCAAGGTCCACCCGTTATCTTTGTACTATACCTTTAAATAATGCACATATATTACCTACTTTTATAGACCTATTTTTCATAGGCTTTGGTTTTAGCAACAAGATTCAAGCACTGTTTAGATATTTAAAGGAGAAAGCAGCTTTACTCATGGTATGTTCATAAACCATGTTTCACACAAATTCCTTGTGTCCCTTCCTGTCTTTTCTGTTATCATCATTTCTGATAATTCTTATGCATATACTGAGTCACATTTTAAGACCAAAAATAATTTATGCATTGGAATTCTGGTGTTGTAGATGAATATTAGAAATATTATGGACAAAAAAAAATCTATTTGGAAAAAATACATCCAGAATGCTCCTCAGAAGCATACATGGTAAGGCTTCATATCATTTACTGTGGGCATGTTATCAGATGAGAGCAGACCCTGAAAATGATATCATAGTTAGTAAACGACAGGACTGGTAAGCCAGAGGAAGACTGTCAGGGAGGTGTATTAACACAATGATCACAACAAAGGCCTCACGTCACAATTGAGTGGATGCCACATGACAAGGCAGTATTTAACTCTGTTCCATTGTCAAAGGGTCACTATAAGTCTAAGTCCATTCATGGGTATCCAACACCAAAACCAACAAATTAATAGCTATGATGCATGACCTTGAAAAGTTGCCTTGCTGTTCTAGGTAGGACCAGTAGGTCAGCAATCCTTTGGGATGAGCATATATGTGTGGTTTGCTCTTTGATTTACAATGTACACATCTAATTTTTTCTATGTCTAAACATAAGCAGGCACATAAGATTAATATAAAACATCTCAAATTTTTAATTCATAATGAGAATAATTGTGAATTAATTTGAGGCCTTTATCATAGTCTATACATCACAAAATTAAGTGAAGATATCTGTACAATTTGAATTTTATTGACAAATTCTGGTATCTTAATCCCAGAAATTATATTCATGGCTAGGTATGCTATCTCAAGGTAGATATCCTGCTAAATGCATAATTTATCCTACTAGGTATAAATGTGCTAAATGGTCCATTCATAGTAGCTGATAATGGACTCTGAAGTTAAATTGTGAGAAAATTCTTGTAGATCATTATCATTCTGTCTAAAAATATTCTTTCTTCTGATTGAAGTAACAAAGATTAGATTCAAGTTTTCATAATTTTATTCACAATGTAATCCTAATTTCATTCCACTTTTATTTCCCTTCATATTGGATAAACTCTTCAAGCATACATTTATGGTCATTGAGTATGTCTTCATTACTTTCCCCAGTATGTAACCTCAAACTTCAGTCTTGACTACTTGACATATTTCATTTTTGTGCTTTTTTTGATCCTGTAATTTATCTCTAACCATTAATATGAGAACACATCATACTCTTTCTCTAGTCCAAGATTGTATGTCCTTGCAGAATTGTATTTTTTTTTAAACAGTAAATACCAAATTTTTCTCCTTTTGTGCCAAGCTAACTTGGTAAAAAATAGATCACCATATACTTGATAATGTTTCACTGTAATCAGGTTAGGGCTATGGTTTGTAAAATAGTCAAAAGCAGTTTCATGAAATTTACACTTGACTGATCCAATCTTTTGAGAACATTAAATCTGAAGGGTATAATGAGATGTTTTTTTGCTAAAACTTATTTTGGCTTATTCACTCAGTAACTCTGTAGCAAGGGCTAGAGGGGAGGCAGGCCTTGTGTGGATTTTGTTGTTTGGTGCCATCAAGCAGTTCCAAATAATTGTGGCCCTATGTGTCACTGAACAAAATAGCGTGCAGTCTTGTCTTCCTCACAACTCTCCTTTGCTTGAGCCCATGGTTTAGCCACTCCATTGCTTGATCTCCTTGAGGGCGTTCTTCTTTTTCTCTGTCCCTCCACCTTAACAAGAAAAATATCCTCCAGGGCCTAGTCTCTCCTGAGACTGTGTCCATAGTATGTGAGACAAAGTCTCACCATGCTTGTTTCAAAGGGGCTTTCTGGCGATACTTCCTCAAACACAGATTTGTTTGTCCTTTTTTCAGTCCAAGGTGCTAGCAGTATTCTTCACCAATAACACAGTTCAAATGTATCCATTACTCTTTATTCAACTCTCATAGGCACTCCATGCCCCCTTGATCATTTATAAATTAAATATTTTTTTATGTCTAACACCGGCTTCTATCTCCTTTCCCCCAGTTTTCTGCTATTCATTACCTTGGGAGGGGTGAAATACATCAGTTATTATTATCAGACAACCTGTACTCTTGTCTCCCCCAACACACACACACACACACACACACACACACACACACACACCTCTTACCCTCTTAGTATTGCTGCTTCCATTGTTTGTCCTGAGGGGTTTATCTGTTCTGGATTCCCTGGATTCCCTTCCTATCCCTTGTATCTGGACCAGTCAACCCCACCTCCTTTCCCCTTCCTCCCCTTCTCCCAAGCCTACCCAGGAACCATCAGCCCCATCGTTTTTTGTTATCAGACTGTTCATTAAGCCTATTTTATCTAGATAGACTTGCAGAGAAAACAATATGTACAAACAAAAGCAACCAAATGAAGCAACCAAAGAAAATATCACAATGATAACCTCAACCAAAAAATCCCAATGTCCAATATGTATATCTTCTTGCCTTTATATGTGACTGCTTGTTTTTCACTAGCTGCTTTTATGATTTTCTCCTTTTCCTCAAAGTTGGATAGCTTATTCATTTTGTGTCTTCTTCTTGGGATTCAGTCTAGCTGGTGTTCTTTTTGCCACCTGAATGGATGCCTGGTTTTCATTCATTAAGCTGGGGAAGTTTTCCTGCAAGAATTCCATCACTATTTTTATGGTTAATTTCTTTGTTGTGTTTTCCTCCAGTAATCCAATTATTCTGATGTTCCTGCTTATAGCATCAAACATAGCTCTGGGGTTTTCTTCACCTTCTCTGATGAAGGTTTTGACTTTTTTGTTTGTTTGTTTACATTTACTAATGCTTGCTTGGCTGCCCTCTAGGTCAAAAGTGCAGTTCTCTGCCTACCCTAGTCGGCTGGTGAAGTCCTTGAATTTGCTTTCAGTTTTTGTATCCATCTCTTAGCTCCTGTATTTTCATTTGGTGCATGGCCTTTATTTCCTCTATCATTTCACCCTTTTCTGCATTTCTTCCCTCATATCCTGTATAACTAGAAGCAGCATTTTGAAGATTTATTTCTGTGGGGAGGTCTGCCTTTCCTATAACTGCCATCTGCCTATAACATCTATGACATCTACCTTTTCTATAACTGCCATCGGGTACAGGTCATCCTGTGACATTGGATTTTGTTTCTCTTTTCTTGTTGAAGCTGTGAAACAGATTTCTGCCTTCTTGATGATTTACTGGTAATAGGTAATATCTTCTTAATAGGCATAGATTCCTGAGCTCTCTGGGAGGTTGGTATTATTGCTTCTGCCTGCTGCCTATAGGCAACTGTCTTGTTGGTTTGTGTTTCACCTTGCTCCCTCTGGGATTTCCCTCTCACCCTAGGATAAAGGCCAAGGGATAATAGAATAACAAGTGATTCAAAGTCAGTGACCAGGTGGCTGTGAGAGGCCCAATAGAGATTGATCAAGACTAAGATAATAGAGAGAAAATAATGAAACCCAAATGGAGGTTGAGCATGATGGTGGAATGGGAAGAGGTATAAGGAAATAGAGGAAAGAACTGGGGAGTAATGGAAATTTATAGAGGTTTAAATACAGGCATGTGCATAGGTGCATATATTTATATATGATGATGGGGAAATAGATCAACGTGCATATACCTATAGGGTTAGTATTAGGACAGCAGATGGGCATTGGACCTCCACTCAAGTACATCCTCAGTGCAAGAATATTTTGTTCTATTAAATTGGCATTCCATAATGTGCACCTCTCTGACATGATCACCGAAAATAAATGTGTGCATAAGTAAATGTGGTGAGAAAGCTGATGGTGCTTGGCTATCAAAAGATATAGCCTCTGGGGTCTTAAAAGCTTGAGAGTAAACAAGCGGTCATCCAGCTCAGAAGCAACAAAACACACATGAAGCAAGCACATCAACTTTTGGGACCATTAGTTGTGAAAGGGAACAATTATCAGGTTTCAAGCACTAATCGTCGTAACATTATATGCTCACTTTTCTGATATGATTGCTGCTGACAAATATGTGCAAAATGTGGAGACGCAAGCTGATGATGCCTGGCTATCAGAAGGTGTAGCATCTGGGGTCTTATAGGCTTGAAAGTAATAAGCGGCCATCCAGCTCAGAAGCAAGCCCACATAGAAGAAGCACAGCAGCCTGTGCAAGTATCAGGTGTCAATGGGATCCCGTATCAAGTATCAAGGAACCAAAAGTTATATCTATAAATTAGGGGACACAAAGTTCATCAATAAGTGAAGCAACATCCTCTTACAGAGGGTTTGCAGTGAGGAGATGAGCCAGTCAAGGTACAGTGTAGTAACAATGAAATGTGCAACTTTCCTCTGGTTCTCAAATGTTTCCTCCCACCCACTACCATGATCCCAATTCTACCAGACAAATCCAGCTAGACCAGGATATGTACACTGGAGTTGGAAACATGGGGAATTTAAGACAGATGATCCCTCGGGACTAGTGGGGGGAGTGGTGTTACTGGGAGGGTGGTGGGATGGGGGAATAGATACAGGGAATTAATTTCAGGGATCTACATATGACCTCTCTTGGGTGTGGAAAACAAGGGGATGTGTGAAGTGACACATTGGGCAGTGTAGGTTATAAAAAAATAATAACAATTTGTAAATTATTAGGATTTCTAGGGGGGAGAGGGAGTGGAAATATGGGGAGCTGGAATTTAAAAAAAAGAACTAGAGGAAAGGAGTAAAAGGAGCTCATACAAAGAGGTTAAGTAGAAACAATTTGACAATGAATATGGCAACATATGTACAAATATGCTTAAGGCAAATGATGTATTAATGTTATAAGAGCTATAAGAGCCCCCAATGAAATCAGTATATAAAAACTTGGATGTTATAAAAGTCATATATGAAGAAAAATTAATATTAGAAGTTCAAATTATTTCTTGTAAGCCATAGAAGAAGTCAACATGCCTATATGAATGCTATGTCATTTACTATTGGAAAGTTCAGACAATCAGAGGTCACATAAGGTGAGATGGGTTGTGACTCAGGACACAGGAGGTTTCCAGGAGATCAGTGACAGAGAAGCCCTCTGGTTTGTGTTAAGAACACATGTCGCTGAAGGGTCATGCATCACTTTAATATATGAGACAAACCCAAATTATTTTGGTGTCAAATCCTTGGCAGGAGCTCTCTGAATCTGTTTTTATAGCATCTTTAACACTGCAGAAAGCCGCCATGAGAATTACAACCTCAAAGTTGTACTAACTGCTAGAAACGATTGCTTATGATGGCAGCAACATGGAATGCTGGCTTTTCCATGACAGGGACAACATTGCCCTACATTATCCAGGATTTAAAATGAACATCGCACATAGGTCAGAAGAGAATCACATATTACATGGAATAGAAAAAACTCTTCTTTCCATGATTTCTGTGAAAGGGTCACTGTGGTCACTTGAGACTGAGTACTCTTGTGATTTTTTTCTGTCGATTAAATTTAAAGTGTTGTGTCAGTGAGCCAAGGAGCTTACCAGGAAATGAGAAATTCAGTGTGCATTGCTACAGAACAGAGCTAAATCCCATCGACAGAAAAAGGGCTTCAAAAAGTACTTACCAGGTGAAACTTGATGATTTGCAATATCTCTCATCACTTACAGGAAAAACAAAACACAATTATTTTTAAATTGACAAAGACTATGAAGTTTTCAATGACTCTCTTATATATAAATCACTTTTTGATGAAGGAGAAATGTAGTAAGGGGGAAATAAAAGGGAGAAGAAAAATAAGAAACAATTGAATTAATAAGATTCTTAGGGTATCCCATGACTGCATAAAGGTAAAATTGTGGCCTGATTCTTTGACATCAAGCTGTCATCTGGTGGTGGAAGTTTTCAGGTAATGATGAGTCCATTTCAACTCAGAACAACACTGTACACATTATTTGGTAGGGGAATAGATCTATCTACTGTACAAACAATATTAAAACGGAAGAGGTAATGGAAGGATGACGAGGGAAGAAAAGATGAGTAATGTTAATTGGTGAGGTAAGACATCAACTCTTATTCTATTTGGGGGGTAATCATAGTTTCAGGATTTTACTGAACTTCTGTGTATACAAGGAAGTTTGCCTCAAGAAGTTCTACAATAAAGGAAAGTAAACATGTCCTGAGAGTTCAAAATGAAATGTCTGCTTTCATATCAGCTATGCCATTTTGGACATGTAAATACAATAGTTATTTCTGTTCTTTGAAACATGTAGATGCTATGTTTTATTAGATTTTAAGCAGTTTCATGAAGGTTTAGGAATTTTTGCTTGCCTACTTTGTTTTTTTCCCTATTTTTTGTAGTTGTTGCTTTATTTAGCATGATTTCTTTTTAATCCAAACATTCAGTTCAGTGAACCACTTCATCACACATTTCAGTAACTCCCCTATTATTTAAAGTCTAATTCCCAACTTTGGGTACTGTATATCATTTATCAAGTGGATCTCAGTAGAGAATTTATGATGGTCTACAAGTTCTTTCCAAGGATAATCATATAAATTAATCTTCAAATAAGAATAATAGATTTTGTGATTAATTAAGTGTTAGAAGAATAGGATATCAAAAAATATGGCCTTGAATTTTTATCTGGCATTTAATCTGAATGCCTGTATACTCACTCGCCAATATCTGTTTGTAGAACCATCAATAAAGCAGACCCTTAAATATCAAAAACATATTTTTGCATTAATTCTGATGCTATCTTTCTATAAAATCTCAATTGATAAGGTTATTATTTTACTTTAAGTGTTTCCATCTTCATATTTCCCCTAAAATCTACATTCTCAAATGTCTTCCATTTTAATAATATTGCCCTGTGTTTTCTCTATATTTTACCGAATATTAGTATTATGGTGTTTTTAGAGCGGTTTCTTACAGATTTTTCAGTTCAAATGGCTAAATTTCTCAGTTAAAGCTATACTAATTTTTTTTCTAATCCTGAACAGACCATTGAGAATTAAATGCTGCATAAATCCCTGAACTTGAGAGCATACTGTTGGAGGATCTGAATCATGGAAACATGACACCTCGCTCAGAGAATCAGTGCAGCATATCTGTGCTCTGTGGAGATGAATTGGTATGTGGGAACCACTGAGCCGCACACTGCAGAGCGTCATTTGACACCAACACTATCAGTGTCTCTCTATCTAAGCTATGTACTGCTTCTAGATGGGATCTTTTCTTTCTCACAATTCAGCTGTGATTATGCTCATTTTTCAAATGCTTTCTAGTCTTGACTTAGAACTTGCTCATAGATGCCATGCTCATGTGGTTTCCTTGGATATGTGTGTGGTCATATTTTTATTATCCAGTTGCTCAACCCCGACAATTGTATTTATCTACTTTTTCTATATCAATTAGCAACTCTACGATTTTATTTTGTATCTTGTACCTTGCAGCATAGGTGATTCAGGGGTAGTATTTAGACTAATTGTAATGTGCCTTTGGTTTTCTTCACTCTTTTTGCACCAAGCAGAGAAAGAAAAATAGTTGAAGTGCAGATAGCTGTTCACAAGCTCTTAAGAAGTAAACTGAAAGAGTCAAAGAACACAATCAAATAACTCAAGCTCCTAGACTTTTTCAGAGCTCTCAAATGAACAGCAAAAAAAAAAAAAAAAAAAAAAAAAAAAAAAAAAAAAAAAAAAAAAAAAAAAAAAAAAAAAAAAAAAAAAAAAAAAAAAAAAGCACAGGAAAAAGAGACCACATGTTGCAGCATAAGAGAAAAAATTGAAACTCATAGAGATAATTCAAGCCATGTTCTCTAACCACAGAACAATAAAGCTGATAATCAACAACAAAAGGAACAGAAATGGTAACAAAAGACACACACTTGCATATTCAAGAACACACTTGAGAAAAAGAATGGATGATAGTCTGAATTAGATATGAAATTAGGAAGTTCCAAGAAACCAAGAAGCATGACACATAATATATCATAGCATATGGGATGCAGTAAAGGCAATTACCAGAAGTGTCTTAAAAATTAATACACATTTGAAAAAGTAGGAGAGAATAATTTTCAGTACCTTAACACAGCAATTAGAACAGAATCAATAGCACAATCCTTCAAACAGCAAAAGAAGTAATGAAAATTAGAGGGCCAATAAATGTACTGAAAAACAGAAAAACAATGGGAGAAAATCAACAAAGCAAAAAGTTGGTTCTTTAAAAGGGTCAAAAAAATCAACAAATTGCTAACAAATTTAACCAGGGAAAAAAGGAGGAGACAACGACATCTAGAATTAGGGATGAGAGAGGGAAAGTCACAACAGACTCTAATGAAATAAATAGATGACTATTAACATAGTAAGTACCATGAAAGACTGTATTCCAAAAAATTCAATAATTTTAAGGACATGAACAAATACCTAGAAATCACTCTGTGTTAGTCTGGGTAGACTAGAGGAACAAATTTCAGAGACACGCATATAGGTATAAGGAAAAGGTTTATATACAAAAGGAATGGGACATGGAGAAAGCATCCCAGCACAGTCCAGTTCAAAGTCAGAAGTCCGGTATTAACCCATATGCCCGAAATCAGTCTATAAAGTCTTCTTCCGACTCACGAAGTCACAGGTCAGTGGATGCAGAATCCCGGTGCTGGCAGGGCACCTCGCCTCCAGGGCTCAACAGCAAAAGCAACTCATCATTGGCAGAGGTCTCCATCTGGCTTCTGCAGCTTCAGAGGTCTGGCTCCATCAGGGCAAAGCTGTGTGGTCTCTCCGCCAACTCCTCCAGCTTCTCGAATGCTGCCAGCTTGTCTTGTCCGTGATTAATCGTCTCTGAAACTAACTCCCCAACAACTGGGGAAGATAGCTTCTCATCTTCATTAGGGAAATACCACGAGATTTCCCAGGAGTCTCAGGTGAAAGCTATGCCCACACAGAGGCCTCATCTGCTACTCAATGGCTATCTCCAGAATAACAGGCCAGACTCCACCCCTACATTTCAATTATAAAATTAACATAAGCACATGACTGCCACACACTCTGTCCCAAGATTGACACATATGATCATTAAGAATTTGAACAGACTCATAGTACAGGAACAGATAATGTCAGCTACTAACTCCCAAATTAAAAAAAAAAAAAGCCCCAGTCCCAGATTTTTTCATAGCAGACTACTCTAAGAATTGAGAGACACCTGACAAAAATCATATACAGACACTTCTAGACTATAGAAAGGGACAAATAACTTCCAAACTAATTCTATGAACCAAGACTCAAAACTGATACCAAGAGTCGACAATGACCTCCAACGGATGGAATATTGTACACCAATCTCTCTTTTTAACATACATACAAAAATCTTCAACAAAATATCTTCTCCAATAAAGCTCAAAATATATCAAAAGATTATACACACTGATCAAGTGGGATTCACAACAGGGCTTCAGGGGTGGTTGAACATTCACAAAACAATTAATGCAATCCACATCATCAACAAGAAGTTATCAATGGAGTAAAATGGGGTAAAAAAGAAGTGAAACCTTGACTATTGTGGATGACATGATTTTATATATTGAGAACCCTAAGGCGTCTGTAGAAGGATAGCTGGAAACAATAAAGGAGTTTAGTAGCGTAGCAGGATACATGATTATAAGCAGAAATCAATTGAATTCATAGATGCCAGTGCTGGGAATACACAAGGAAATATAGCAAGGAATAAGTACTATACCACACAAAAGATGAAATACCTTGGAATAATCCTAACCAAACATAAGCAAAAAACTTGTGTGAAGAAAGCTACACAACTTTACCACAAGAAACCAAAAGGGAACTACACAAATGAAGGGATATTCTGTGTTCATGCATTGGAAGATTCAATACTGTGAAAATGTTAATACTACCTAATGCAATACTATCTACAAATTCAATGCAATCCTGATCTAAATCCTGGCACCATTCTTTACAGAAACGGGAAAATTGAATATTAGCTTCATATGGAGAGGGGGAAAGCTCAGGATAGGCAAAGTAAACTCAAAAAGAAAAACAAAGTGGGTGGTCTCGCACTGACCTCCAAATCTACTATCCAGCCCCAGTTGCCAAAACAGCCTGGTGCTGATATGATAAATATGCGGACCAGCGGATCAAGAAAGAAAATGCAGAAGTGAAAATATCTGCTCATAGGTGACTGAATTTTAAAAAAAGCCCCAAAGAATTTAATGGGAAGCAGATGCCCACTTCAATAAATGGTCCTGTAAAATCTGGATATCCACGTGCATACAAATGAAATAAAACCCATATATTACTCTATACATAATAACAAACTCAGAGTGGATCAGAAACATAAGTGTAAACCCAACCCTATCAGAATCATCAATGAGAACACTAAGACAAAGCTAGGAGCCCTAGTGCAAGAAATACACGGGCTATCAGAAACAACAATGAAAACATGGAAGTTAAACTAGGTGAGTGGTACCTATTAAAAATAGAACACTTGTGTACACAGAAAGAATTCATGAAAAGAGTCAAAAGAGACCCCAAAGACTGGGAAAAGTTATTTTGTAATGACAAAACAGCCAAAAGACAAACTCCTAAAATCTACTATATTTTATGTCTACAAAAAGAAAACAAAACAAAAAGTCAAAACTAATAACAATCTGAGAGGATGGGCAAAAGACCTGAAGAGATGATTCACAAAGGATGACACGTGAATAAACAAACACATGAGCAAATGCTCCCAGTCACTAGTCAACTGGGAAGTGCTAGTCAAACAACCAAGAGATAGTACCTAACACCCATAACTGTAGCCCCATAAAACAACAGCAAAAACAACAACAACTGAGAACAACATACTATGTAGAAAATAATGGGGTGAGATTGTAACATTCACCTAGTTTTGGTGGGCTTATAAATATGTCCAGCCACTGTGGAAGATAACATAGTGATACCTAAAACAGATGGAAATTTACCTAGCATATGATCCAGCAATACCTTTACTGGACATATGGCCAAAATAAATAAGAAAAGACCATGAACAAATATTTGCTCCCACATGTATATCACAGCATAGGATCAAGGAATGGAAAACAGCCTACATTTCCATCAATAGAAGAGTAGATAGAATTTTTTTTTAACTTTGAGACATATAACAACTAGAATATTAAGCATCCCTTTAAAGCGTCAATGGAATGATGAATCACCTCAAGTTGTGAAAGGATCTGGAAGACATTATGGTGACTGAAGTAAGTTGAGCACAAAAGCACAAATGCTGTATGTTTCCACTGTGTTATAAATAAGCAGCAGAATGAGCACAAGCTCAGGGTTGAAGGGCATCCACTCTAACAGCCCGGTAGAGAGCCTGACAGGTACCGATGAACAATTCACTTTAGGTGAGTACAGTGTAGGTCTCTTAGCCACAGGGCACCTCATGACAGCTGGGAATATTTGGTCAGGGGAGTGGGGGATGTTGTTTGCTGAACCATTGTCATGTGGATAAAGGATGAGGTTCTCCAGAGAGGGAGGGTTGAAGTTTACCTATGGGAGGGGCAGGATAGGAGAGGGAAGAGAGAACAAAGGGGAGAATAGGTGCTTGTCTGTTGGTGGGAGGCATGGAGGAGGAGGGCTGACCTCCAGGTGGGGGTAAGAGTGACTGAGGATGCTTTGGAAAGATAGGAGGACAGTGTCTTTGGTGGTGTGCGGCAGGTGGACTACATTGAACATTCATATCTGGGGTTATTCTGGGAACCCAGGCAAGGTGCTATGAAATGCTGGGTCACTTACTCTTGGATGTCTGGGTGCATATCTTGCTTTGGCAGCTCCATGGGTGATATCCAATGTGGTAACTCCAATGGGAGAACTGGGGTCTAGCCCAGACACATTTGTAATGTGAGGACTTCAATTAGAAGATACATGGTGTCTGAGGAAACAAAAGGCAGATATACCAAGAGCGATGTACTGGAGTTGGCAGGCAAACAAGGGCTGGCAATATCCATGCCCCTTATGCTGTAATAAGATATGAATTATTCTGGCAATCCTGCGATGGTCATTCCGTTATATTTTCTCTATGTTTGTTCATATTCAGGTGCAATGCCATTGGGGGTTATCCTCTTGAAGTTGTGTTATTTGGTTTTTCTGTTTTTTGGTTAATAAAGCCCAGGATTGATGAGCCTATAGGGATGGTAAAGAGAAGTGGGGACTTGGGGGGTGGGGCGGGTGTGGAATAGAAAGAGAGATTACTTTTAGGTGTTCAACAAAGAAAGGTATGTTTGGAGTCTGATTATGCAATTCTGTTTGATGTACGGGGCTAAGGATGGATAAGACATATATACTAACTCTCAAGTTACAACAAACTGGGTTTGGGGCTCTCCCTAAATCCCATATCCAACCGAAGAACACTTGCTTCTTACATCATGGACCTGCTCCCTATTTGTCCTAAGGAAGGGAACACAGAAGACATAGTGGTACAGCAAAATGGGCGGGGAAATTTAGATCATGTCTACCACAGAAAACAGCATCCAGGAACTGACAAAACATACAAAACTCCTCTAGTTCAGCAATTCTCAACCTGTGGCTCACTACTCTTTTAGGGCTCAAAAGGCCCATTCACAGGGTTTGCCTAATACCATCAGGAAATATATATTTCTGATGGTCTTAGGAACTGAAGCACCGCTCTTCTAGTTATCTCCAGGTGGGTATGCTCAGGCATAGATATGACCACATACGAGTACCCTACGTGAAGACTGTTACACATGATACAACATGCTTCAAGAAAAAATTCATTTATTTGTAATTAGAAATAAATATTTAACAATATAGGATGCTATATTATTTTTGATTAAGCATTATGCTTTAGTTATATTCAATTTGTAATAATGTAAATCCATCCTCCCAATCAGATATTTACATTGTGATTCATAACAGTTGCAAAATTGCAGGTATGAAGTAGTAACAAAAATAATTTTAAAGTTGAGATGTCACCACAAGGCAGGGAACTGTATTAAAGTGTCATGGCAGTAGAAATGTTGAGAACCACTGTTCTAGTTGCTGAGAGCAGACTGGCTGATGGCAGGAAAATGAGCTACATCCTGCTGTGTTAGTCCGGGTAGACTAGAGAAACAAATTCGTAAACATACATATGTATATGAGGAAGAGGTTTATATGAACGAGGAACGGAACATTGAGAAAGTATCACAACCCAGTCCAGTCCAAGTCCATTAGTCCAATACTTGCCCCTAGGTCCAAATCCAATCCATAAGCACTCTTCAGACTCACGAAGCACAGCAAGGATGCCAGGACAATCACAGGACAGTGGCTGCAGAGTTTTGAGTATCCAGTGATGGTAGAAGCATTCAACACAGGAAGGGGCCTCTCTCTGCCTTCTCAAGCATCTGAGCACTGGCAGGAGTCTCTACATGGCTTTTCTGGCTTCAAAGGAAAGGTCTGGTTCCATCAGGATAAGTCCATGTCCGCATCCTCTGAGATGTCTTGCAGGAGGTCAACCTTGTGCATTATCAGTAGAGCATCTCCAAGGGACTAAGTCATAAGTGTCTCACCTCCAAGGGGGAACAGTGGCTGGATTTCCCAGAATTCTCAGGAGAAAGTCATGCCAACACAGAGATATCATTGACTATCTCCAGATTGACAGCTTAGACTCCACTCCTAGAATCCCAATCCTGAAACTGACATAAGATTACAAAATGAGCAGGGGAATATGTTCGTATCCAGAGCCTTTAAAGCAGTGACTCTTATCCTGTGGTTTGCAAACACTTTGGGGAGTCCAACAACCATTTCACAAGAGTTGCCCAATTCGAAACAGTAGCAAAATTACAGTCTTGAAGTAGCAATTGAAATAATTTTATAGTTGGGGGGATCACCACAGCATGAGGATCTGTATTAAAGGGTCACAACACTAATTCTCCCCTCCATGACCCATTTCTGCCTTACAAATCTAGCAAGGCCAGAGCAAGTACACTGGTACAGATAATAATGGGAGTAGCAATATCATGAGGGTAGGCAGAAGGTGAGGGGAAAGCAGGAACTGATCACTAATGCTCCTTTCTTGAAGCTGTGTTGCACCATGCTCTCTGGAATCTCTTCCCATGCATCAAGAACCCACTTTGCTTATCAACTCTATGTTCGGCTTCCTCAGATTTCCAACTTTTGCCAGTCATGCTTGACATCCATTCATGCCACTTCTTTCACACATGGTCTTTGAAAGATCATTGAAACACACATCTAGAGGCTGCAAAACAGATGGAAGCCTACCTAGAAAAATAGACAAAGTAACTTGAGAAGACTCAATGTTTTATGTCATCAGATGTGTGGGCTCTGAACATATTTCAAGCTAGCAATGATGTTTGTTTGTTTTTTTCTTTAAGGCTGCTCCTGGTCGTCTGTTCCAAATTTATTCCAGCCACTTTTTTTGTTCAGTCTTCATCCCTCTAGCCTTTAATATGGACGCACATTGTAATTCGTGGTGGAAATTGGACCTTTATGCAAGGTCTTTCTTTTAAAAATAGTGACAGACCATAGCATAGTTCTATTATCCAAACATGACTGAATGATTCTGAAACATTTGTTTGTTTTTCCATTTCCTGTTGTTCTGAGTAAAATAGAAACTTTTTCTTCCAAATTGCCATAGTTCTGTTGCTTGGAAGATCAAAGGTCATAGGTATTTCATTCATATTCCCAATATCTCCCATGTCATAGTTATGGATCCTTCTTTGTTTTATGATGGATGAAGGGAATGGCATCGCTTTTCTATCCAGGTCTTTTGACAACTTCTGTGAAATCTTGTTTCTTGCCACAGATGTGAAGTAAACCTAAGCAGGTGGTACACCATCCTGCTGATGAAAAAAATTTTTCAATACCTGGTGCTTTTAATTTTTTATCTTTAACTATTTGGAAGGCGTACAAGTGAATTTCCATTTCGCCCACACCCCATAATGCGTTTATGCAATTCAGTCTCTAGAGCCTCTCATTTCGTCCTAACACCATGCTGAACTTTTTTTTGCATTTGGAATACTTTCCAAGTCAGCTTTCATTTTTCTCCCACCCCCTTAATTGTTTTTCATCAACACAAAATTCCCTACTTGCAATACTGTTATTGATTTTTTTTTTTCTGCTGTTGATACAACCTTAAGTTTGAAAGCAGCTTTGTTTGACCTGTGTTTTGTTTTGGTCCAGGATTACAAGTATTGGGATCCATTTCTAGCAGGTTAAAAAAAAAAAGACTTTGAAAAAGAACGCCATACCATAACGATTGACTTCGCAAAATATACTGTAAACCCTAGTCCAAAAATAAGCCCTTGTTATAATTCTTAAAAGAGGTCAGTTTACAGTAAAAACTATCGTATCCAGGCAACCAACCACCAGTATACATATAAACAAATAAAATCAATTGGCAATAGATTACAGCAAAACAGGTAGACTTCACCACAGAAAAAAGATACTCCCCAAAAGAATTACACTGAAAAGATACCACGAGCCTCAACACATGCTAGATCCCCAAAAGAGCTGACAGCAATTCAGTGTTTGGAGAATTTGGTATGATAATATTCCAGAATGTGATGACATAACTATATTGCATAGAGCAGACAGTGTTAGGGCTCATAATATAAATGCTCCATTTTGAACACACTGTATTATTGCATGTGCTGCGCTACTGTCTCTACAGCAATACCACATATGTACAGGAAGGGATAATGCAACACATGCAGTAACATAGTGCATACACAACACAGCGTTTATATTATGAGCTCTGACACAGATTGCTCTACGTAAGCATTGCCAACACTGGGCCCTGTGGTAGTTCCTAATTTGGGGTCAATTTGTGAGGAGTATGAGTGAAGGGGTGGAGTCTATTCTGTTCATCAGATCATAGCCAATGAGATGTCTGTGTGGGCAAGGCCTTCTCCTGAGTATTCTGGGAAATCTGGTACTTCCTCCTTGGAGGCTGGTGACACTTTCTCTCTCTCTCTCTCTCTCTCTCTCTCTCTCTCTCTCTCTCTCTCTCTCTCTCTCTCCTGATTTCTCTGGGAGACATAGTGTCCACTGCTGGAAAAGACACATGGACCTGCCCTGATGCAACCAGACCTCTGAAGAGGGAGCAACCATAGAGAGACTTCTGCCAGTGCTGAGATGCTTACAAAGACACTGGATCCAAAGACTTTCTATCCTCTGGCCTGTGATTATTATGCATTTGGCATAATTGCATGTGTTTTGTGAGTCTGAAGAGAACTTTATAAATTGGTATCAGATATATGGCCAATATTGGACTTATGACCTTGAATTGAACTGAATTGGGAGGTTTTCTTAATGTACAATTACCCTTTACATCACACTCTCTCTTATATATACATCCATGTTTATGAATTTGTTTTTTTTCTAGCCAGATTAACACAGGCCCAGAGAGGGGTTAATAAGAAATACAATATAGCAGACTAAGTACTATAAGCAAATGTACTGTATATCCAAGATGAGAGTTATGAGTACTTGTATTCAGCAATTCTTGGGTGCAGCAAGAAGCCATGATCTATCACAGGTATGACTGTAAAGGCTTGTCATTGGTCACAGTCCTGAAGAGGAGCAAGAGAAGAAGAGCGGCCACATCCAACATTCATTTGACAAAGATGCAGTGTGCCCCAGGTGCCAGCACACAGAAACGGTTAGGGGGAACTTTTACTGTATGGAACGGACAACACAGAGGCTATTGCTGTGCAGGAGAAAAGATGTTGCCCAGTACGGCAAGGATGATGTGTTTTTTGGTTGTTGTTGTTACATCATGTCCAAATCTGGAAGATGAATTCTTTCCATCTTTGTCCTTAAGGACCACTCTGGCCAGCCTTCTTCCATAGCTTATTTGTTTTAGTTCTAGAAGTCCATGGAATTTGCAGCAATCTTCTTTACCACTACAATTCTAATATAGCGTTTCTTCTTCAGGTTTCTGTATTCAATAGCAAGACACCAGCCATAGTTTTATTTTTGGCCTGACACAGCCATAGGTGTTCTTTTTAAATCATTTTATTGTGGGGATCATAAAACTCTTATCGCAATCCATGCAAGCATCCAATATGTCAAGAACATTTGTACATTTGTTGTCATCATCATTTTCAAAACATTTTCTTTCTGCTTGAGCCCTTGGTACCAGCTTCTCATTTTTCCCCTCCCATCCTGCTCTCCCTCCCTCAGAAACCCCTTCATAATTTATAAATTATTATTGTTTTGTCATGTTTTACACTATCCAATGTCTGTCCCCCAGGAAACAGTTATAAATAGATCTTTGTGATCAGTTCTCCCTAACTTTTACATGCATATTATGAAATGGAAAATACCATGGCTTGGGTCAGGCACACCTGAGACTTAAAAGTAACATACTAATTTTCCAATACTCTAAAGAGGTCTTGTATAGTAGATTGACCTAATGCAACTTACCTTTTTATCTCTTGACTGCTGTATCCACGATCAGTGATTGTGGGTCCAAGCAAGACAAAGTTCTTGACAAATTCAACTTCATCTCCATTTACTATGATGCTACTTATTCTTTTGATATGAGGGTTTGTGTTTCTTTACATTGAGTTATAATCCACACTCAAAGGTACAATTGTTGCCCTGTATCAGCTTCAAATGCTCCTCCCTTTCAGCGAGCAAGGTTGTGTTATCTGAACATTGCACATTGGTACTAAGTCTTCCTCCACGACTGATGCCACATTCTTCTTCATGTAGTACAGCTGACCTGATTATTTACTTAGCATATAGATTGAAAAATATGGTGAGAGGATAAAGCCATGACACACTTTACCTGATTTCAAGCAACCTCTTTCTCCTAATGAGCCAAATGAAGTGTTCTTGAGCTCCCATTCTTTTCAAAGTTATCCATAGTTGATTTCCAACAGTTGAATGTCTTTCGTTAATGAAGAAAATACACGCAAAATCTTTCTGATATTCTTTGCCTTCAGCCAAGTTCCAACTGAATCAGAAATGATGTCCCCATTTCCACATCCTTCTGTGAATTTGGCCTGAAGCACAGGTCAATATATTGCCACAAACATTTTTGGATGGTCTTCAGCAGTATTTTACTTACATACATCATCAATGTTACTGTTCTCTAGTTTGACCATTCTGTTGAGTCACCTTTCTTTAGAAGGGGAACAAATTTGGTTCTCTTCTAGACAATAGAGCAAGAAGTTGTTTTCCAATTCCCTGGCAAATATAAGTGTGTGTTCTGAATACTTCATCAGGTTGATAGAGAATTTCATTTGGGATTTCATGAATTTTTGAGCCCTAATTTAGGCTAATACACTCAGCAAAGCTTCAATTTCTTTATTCAGTGCCATTGACTCTTGGTCATTTGCTTTTTCCTGATGTAGTGACATGCCCATTAGTGTTTTTTGCTGCAGTGCTTCTGTGAGCATTTGTTCCCTATATTCTCTTGATACTTCCCACATCACTTAATCATTCAAAAGCCCACGGAGTTACCCAAAGTGAACAGGTTTCCTTGGAGCCCCAGACAATGAAAGACTTTACCACCAGTTTTGGAGGAAAGAGCAACTGGAAATATTGGACATAGCTTTGAAACTAGGATGATTAGGTGACTAAATAAGTTAATGGATGATGTGTTCAATAATTTTTAGAATCATTAAATAAAGGATTACATATTGTTATTTATCAGAATTCGCTTGAAAACTTCCCAGGGATAATTCACAGTCGAAGTTCTAATATAAAACAAATGAAATTGTTCAAGAATGGCTTTGTATCTTAATACGTCTACAAACAGGTATTTATGGAAAACTTACTGTAAAAGAATGCTAGGTTTTTGACAATTTAGATAGTTCAGGATAAATAAGATTCCCAACTTCTCCTTGGGAGTCTCTTTCAAAGAGACTCAGGGACACACATATTAATGAAAAATAGCAATATTACTGACATTGTAGTGGCCACAGCTGTAGGAAATGTTGTGCTAAGTACAATAACAGAGTGAGTTGTGGTATTTTCCCTAGTTTCTTCTTTATTCCTTTTCTATACCCCACCATACTGTATGCATTCTCCAAGCTTGCTTAGTTCAAGGCAATGTTAAAAGTCATGCACAGCCTCGATTCACTTGGCAAAGTTTTAGGAATCATGCTAACTGTGAGATGGCAACTTTCCGGAAATGTTAAATTGACATGGTTTCTCTGACAGCTCCAGAGCCATACCAATTACTAAAGACCAATTTATTAAGTGTGCATGCACACATTTTTTATGTAAATGTTTATCATTATGGCTTGCCCCATGTAAGCTACTATATAAACATTTAATCAACATTACAAATTCAATCTTAACCACAATTCTATTTGATGATTATTTCAACTTCATAAATAGGCAAATGAAAATTTAGAAATAGTATATAACTTACCCCAAGCCATGTTGCTCCAAGAAAGTAGTCAGGATTCTATCCTTTCTTGAATCCATACCATGGCTCATTTTTTTTTGCTTACTAAGTAATTTAAATTTAAAATCCAGTATTCAAAAATACTATTCAATGCACAGTAATTTTTTTGAACAGCCCAGGTTTATCAGTCATTTTTACAAACCTAACTCACAGCCATCAAGTCTATGCTGATTCCGAGTGACCCACTGTGGGTTTCTGAGATTGCTATGGTTTACTGGAGTGGAAAACCCAGTCTTTCTTGTGGGGAGCTACTGGTGGGTTAGAACTGAGAGCCAGGGTGATCTCAGCCCAATGTATGTGTAACCACTGTGCAACAAGAGCCCTCAATTTCCAAAACCACTAATAGGCTGCAAATGATGAAAAGACTCTCAAAGTTCCAGTTTTCTTCCTGGGCACAGTTCCCTTATTAATGGATTATTTTCATCATACACGTCAGCTTTATTAATGCTATTCTGCTGTGTAGATTTATTTTCCCCAAAAGAAGTTGATTGTTGTGCAACTATTATTCCTTATAATGGAGTAAATCTAAATTCAAGGGACATTAAATAGCATATTAAATGTTTGTGCTGATAGTATTGCAAATAAATAATAATTATTAGATAGATAATTAAATATGTGACTTTCTTATAGTGCAGCTAACATTAATAAAAGTGATAGACATGCAGTTATGTGCTACTGTGGCTTCAGTCCAAAGTAGAAAGAAATTGGAAATATTTGTACTAACTAATTTAACAGCATTTAGAAAAGCATCAAATGGAATTTTCTCCCTTCTTTCCTGGTTTGAGTAAATTTATTTTGCCAACCAAATGGCTTAGAAATCCATAGGGGATATATTAAAACAGTGATCCCTTTGAAATAAGAAATGATAAAGTTTTTCAGATGACATGAGTAAACCTTACTTAGGAACTAAGAGAATGATTCGTATTAGAGGGAAGTCTTAAACTTGCAAGATTTGAGAATGTTTATTTAGTAAATGTAGTTCACAACTGCAAAATTATAAAAGTTATGAAGACCAATAATTATGGAGTCCAAAACTTTAAGAAGATGAATAATATCACATCACTATGAATTGTTAAACAAATATTTATTTCCAACAACCTAAGAAAATAACTAGAATTGGAATTAAGCAATAGTAAAAATATCATGATGCTGTGGAAAAATGAGCATATCTGCTATAGGGGCTCTTCCCTATTTTCCTAATGTCATATTAGATAATGCTACCAAGATAAGCCACTGTTCAGGCCTTCCCTTCAACGAAGGAAGAAATTGTGTACCCGAAAAACTCAAAGCTTCACAGAAAGCAACACTGTTTCACAGCAAACCATGTTCCAGGAAAGACTACCTATTTCATAAGGAAAGAGAATTATTTCATCTACACTGCAAAAAGCACTAAATTTATACACTGATAGAACACTTTAGATTTAAATTTTGTCAAAAAAATAAAAGATTTAAATTTTGTACTTTACTGTAGGGAATGGTAGGGGAGAAAATCGAGGGCTTAAGAAACATGTCAGGGGTCTCTTCTTAGTGATCTAAATAAATATTTAAATGCAAATTTCCAGAATTGTACTATACTTCATTTTTCATCAAGGACTAAACTACTTCACACCTCTTCTTTTACCATCAATGTTTTGTTTTTAGTGGATGTATTTTGTTGTCGTTGTTGTTGCTGCTTATTGCAAAGTTATTCACACTCTGTTTACTTAATGTTTCTGCATAATGTAGAAATCAAACAGCTGTACATAATAAATATTTATGTGAAATATTTTGCTTTCTCCGATCTCAGAAGACATCACACAAGGAAGCATGCATGTCTTTAAAATGCTTGGTTTCAATATGTATATGAATATGAAAAACGGGAAGTAGAGACTGTGTTTTCTTTAAATCTTCATCAGTTAGTAAATTTCAACATGCTACATCAATAATCTCTGGGGGGTCCCAAACAAATCTGAAATTCAACAAAGCTACAAGTTAGTGCACACACCTGTTTTAAAATGATTTTAAATGATTTCTGTTATTAAAACATAAATGATGGATGTATTCTGACAACTGCAAAAATAAAAAATTGTTTGTAAAATACATGAAAGGTGGGCTGAGCCCTGGTGGCGTAGTGGTTGTGTGCGGGACTGTGGCCTACTGGGATGAAGGTTCAATTCCAGCAGTGGGGCTGGGCCTCCTACTCCCACCACCAGAGAGCAGTGATGCCCCCCCCCCAAAAAAATATATATATATATTTATGAAAGGTAATTTATGTATATGTAGAAATCTAGAAAATGTAGCAGGAACAATTAAGAACAATTAAAAATATATTACAAAGTGAAAAATTGACAATAGCTTTAGTAGATAAGTTATGAAAAAATAGATTCACAGGGAGACTAATATCAAGAAAAGATTAATATTATATTTCAATACAATTCAAGTCGAAGTTGTGTTTCTCTTATTCTAAACACAAACTCAAATTTGGTTATTTTTATTTTCTTAACTATGCATTTCACATAGAAGTCTGTTAATTCTTATTCCTTTCCCTTTTGATTAGGTAGAGATCCAAATATTTTAGCTTCAGAAAGTTTATTCATTATAAATGTATTGAAAAGGACACTTTGACTTTTCCTCCGCAGGGGAGCCTTTGTGGTGTAGTGGGTTATGCATTTGGAGGAGCGCTTCAGGGTTCACAATTTGAAGCCACCAGCTACTCGAAAGAGAAAGATTATACTCATACATAAATGGCAGTGAGTTGTTTTTTTTTTTGGCATGACTGCTCTCTGGTGGTGGGAGTAGGAGGCCCAGCCCCACTGCTGGAATTGAACCTCCGTCCCAGTGGGCCGCAGTCCCATGCACAACCACTACGCCACCAGGGCTCAGCCCCGTGAGTTTTTTTTGGGTTTTTTTTGGTGAGTTTGGTTTTTAAGTGCTGCTTCCCAATATGAATATAGGAAGTCAGGTCTCAAACTGAAAGCAATCAGAAGAGTTCGGGTCATAACTCATTCATTTTTAATGAAAAGTTTGGACCTTCTGAGTAGCATAAACTTTAAAATCATTTCATTTACTGAGAGAAAGGAGAGAAAACAACAAAACCAAACAAGACCAAAACATTAAAAATGAGATCTTATCAATTCTTCAGCTCTGTTTTTCATGTGCTGTAAATAATGCAGTTACTGAGTTAATAAATACTAACTGGGAGTCAGCCAACACACGGAAGAAGCTTTGGCAAGTGAGAAAAGATTTTTTTCAGCACGCATTGTAATGTTATCATTAATCAGAGAATCAAAAAGCTGGGAGGGATTATAAGAGACAATTTTGTACCTATTTTTTTCCCAAAAGGAAAATTTTAATCACCATTTCCAATACTTTCCAATCATGTGTGCTTCCTTGTTTTGTCTTCATTTCTACATGGAATGTGTTTAAAATCACAGAGGCCCCTGTAAAGATGGATCCCCTTATGTAGCAAGAGATGCATCAAACTTCAGGTCTTTCTGAAAACAATCCACAAAGCCTTTACTCCTTATCTACTGCCTCAATGGATATTTAGAGTATTGACAAAGAAATAAAATTCATGCTATGGACTTGATGAGCATCAGTTTCTTCAAGAGAATATATTCCATGAGTGGAAAAGGGAGCTAGTTCCAATAATCACAAAGCTATATTCTAATATTGAACACCATTGTTGTAAGGATCACTGTGTATGAAAACATCAATAATAGTTTCTAACTGCTTTTCTATACCACATTTTACTCTAAATCTTTTTGATATCAATAATGCATTGTACATTTTTCCTTGTTCACCAATTACATTTCCAATTACTTTATTGGAAAGCAGTGGCATGAATAATGCTGGGCACTGTTTAAGAAAACAGTAAATGCATACTAGTTGGTCAGTTAATTTTGAATGCATACTCTCCAAAGTACAAACAACTTTTCATTAAAATCTGGCAGTAAATTGTGTGGTGATGCCATTTTATGAATGGCTTAGGATTTATAGAAAGCTGTAATCTAAAGTGGAATGGAATACACTCTGAATGGAACTAACAGTGAATTAGCTGTGATGATTCCATTTGAAGGACACGTAAAGCTACTCTAGGTAACCGATGACTCCTCTCCACACACTTTCGTATAGTGGTGAAGTTGGCATTTATGATCAATGGTATCGTATGACTGAAGAAGAGAAGTTGGCTATTTCCATGTGGTGATGGAAGAGATTTCTTTAGGTATTCAATAAATTGTAGTATGCTGCAATCAGTTGCAATCACGAAGAAACTTAGTTTTTCTCATACTATCTGTGGAAGGCTGGTACAAATATATCAACTATGATAACTGGGTCACTTTGCTCCCTTGTCACTGTGGTTCAATAAGGAGCCTTCGTGGCACGATGGCACTATTTAGTAAGCACTGCCAGCAGCTCCAAAGCAGAAGATGTGCATTCCCCTCCTATAAATATTTATAGCCTCAGGAACCTTGCCTAGGATTGCTCTGAGCCAGGTCAATGTAATGGTAGTTGGTTTGGTATTTCAATTAATAGTTCCATAAGATGGATACTATAGTTAAAGTACCTAAACAACATCTTTTTATTATTCATGTGTACCTTGTATACATAGGTACATAGTTTGCATTTATATTTCTTTTCTATAGGGAATCAATTTAAGAGACTGGCTAGAAATTTAGGTCATAGTCGAAACCAACAGGAAATATATGTTATTTATCAGATCAGAAATGGTCTCGGGCTGAACCCTGGTGGCATAGTGGGTGAGTGTGGGACGGCGACTCACTGGCTTGGCAGTTCAAATCCAGCAGCAGCTCTCCAGGAGCAAGACTGGGCCTCCCACTCCCACCATAGGGCAGTGATGCCCCTCCCCCCAAAAAGAGAAAGAAATAGGCATCGAAAAAAGTGTTGCATAGTTCACATTTATGTCAGGCAATGAACAAATAAGAAAAAGACATTATATTTATACACATACAGACAATTGCTGATTAATTGTGATGCCTCTGTCCTTAGTTCAATTAAGGTATAAAAGATGTATAATAGAATTTAAAATCCAGCTCTTTTAATTGATGGAGAGTAGTTGCTATGCAACTGTTATTCTAATTTATGAAAGCCGGTGATGAAGAACCTGAAGAATTCAACAAAGTGTTTTTGTATGAATTTGATCAAACATGCAATTATGATACATCATAGTTATTGGCTATTGGGATGTCAAAGTAGAAAGTCAAGAGTAAGGGTCAGTAGTCAGAAAAATAGGGCATTTAGTGGAAGATTGATATAGCATGAGAGAACTGTGGAGTACCAAGGACTTCTTCATTTCAAATACCTTTTGCAACAAATAAATAATGATTATCCACATCCTTCTCAGTAGATCATCAACATGGGCACCAAACTGATAATATTCCTGGGAAGAGAAAATAGAAAAGATTAATATTGGCAATCAAAGTAGGGTTAGGAGCTGACTAGGAGCCAGCCAGAAATTACTTATATACAAGTTAAAGTTGAAGCTCAAGAAAAACTTTTAAAAATTTAAAAATATAACCTTTATGATGTTGGCAGGTTCCCTTGATTTGAGTCTGACTCTTGGTGACCATATATAAAACAGAAAAAAAACACATTCCTATTCTTGCATCATTCTCACAATTGTTATGCTTGATTCCATTGTTGCACCTTGTCAATGCATCTTCCTGAGTTCCTTCCCCCCTTTTACTGCCCCTCTGCTTTACCAAGCTTGATGAATTTCTACAGTGACCACTCCCTCCTGAAACATATGAACTATTATCATCTTTGTATCCAAGGAACAATCTGGGGTTAGTATGCCCAAGAAATAGTTGTTTGTCCTTTTGGCATTCAAAGTTCTTTCCATTTTCTTCACCAGCACCATCATTCTTCATCAGCACAATGCATCAAGTCTTCTTTCTGCATCATTCAATGTCCACCTTTCACATGCATATGAGGAACTGAAAGTACCATAACAATGATCAGGCACATATTTGTCCTATAAATAACCTTCTTGCTTATCAATACCTTAATGAGGTTTGTAGCTGCAGGCTGACCTGATGCAGTGTGTCGATGTCTTTCCTCTGCTTCAATGAAAAATTGTGGATCTGAGAAAGATGAAATCCTTGCCACTTACAATCTTCTCTCAATATATCATGATGCTACCTATTGGTCCAGTTGTGAGGATATGAGTTACTTGTACATTGAATCCTAGTTTATACTAAAAGCTGCAATTCTTGGTTTTCTTCAGTAAGTGCTTCAAGTTCTCTTAGCTTTCAACAAGCAAAATTTGTCATCTACATCCCAGAAGTGTCTGCTAAGCCAGACAAATTCTCCTTCATAAAACCCAGCTTCTCTGATTATTAGCTCAGCAACAGATCTAATAAGTATAATGAGAATTTATAATCCTGGATACCCATCTTCCCTTTATTTAAAGCATCAGAATTCCCTTTTGTGTCTTCCACAACTTCCTCTTGATCCATTTACACATTCCATTTGTGCACATTTAGGGATATTGGAATGCCTATTCTTCTCAAGGTTATCCATGGTTTGCTATGATCCCTGCAATAAAATGTCATGGTATTGTCAAAAAAAAAAAAACAACTAAACATCTTCCTGGTATTCTCTCCCTTGAGTTAAGATCTATTTGACATCAGCAGTGATATCCCTTGTTCCACTTTCCTTCACTGAATTTAGTTTGCACCCCTGGCAGCTCACTGACAATATACTGTCACAACTATTGATGGATGCTTTTTAGCAAAATTGTCTTTCCATGTGATAGTAATGATATTGTTGTGTAATTTGAGCATTTAGTTCATAATTTTTCTTTGGAATGGTATGGATCTGGTCAGTCAGTTGACCAAGAGGAACTCTTCCACTCAGCCAAGTAGCTGCCTTCCAAATTTAATGGCTTAGAAGAGTGGAAATTTCCAGTGCTTCCTTAGTTGTTAAAATATTTCAGTTGATATTCTATCAATTCCTGGAACCTTATTTTAGACTAGTGCTTTCAGTGCACTTGGACGACTGTGGAAAATAGAGTAGGGGAAAGAGTGTATGGGGACAAACTCTCAACCTTCAAACATTAAGGAGTCTGCGAGGTGAAGATTCCTGTCAAAGGAGCCTTCCCATTTGTAGGTTGGAATTGTATCCCACTCAAATTTTCCTGAGTAAAAGTTATTCCCCACAATGTTCCCCATAATAATGCCAAGAGATGCTGTTTTCCAATGCATGCTCACTGACTATACACTTGGAGGTCAACTGCTTAAAGGCTATTTGCCTAAAGGTTATCTGCCATCAAAGACAATCAGACCCTATAGTGTAGTTCCACCTTAAGTAGGACCCACTCCATTCTAATAAGGATAATGGGTTGTTGCACTGAAGGTAGAACTCAAAGATACCCAAGATCAAGCCAACTTGAACAACCAAGGTTCAGCTGCCATCTGAAGTCTGTCCATCTTGTTTGTATGTGGCAGACATATATGGGTCTCTTGGACATTGAATCCTAATTTATACTGGTTTCCAGTCTCTTCTGACATCAGTTTGTTCTTTCCTCATATACAGATTTTATAAATTTGAGAGATTATAGTGCTTGCTTTCTCTGCTTGGACCTGGCTCCTGAAGTATGAGTGAGAGGTGAGCCCCTGCACACTTTATCTTGTCTGATGTCTCTATAATTTACTTCTCAATTGCACAACTACCCTTTGGACCCATTCAGTTGTGGGGAAGCTGGTCCATCACAGACTACTTCCCTCATTATCTTTGGTTCTTATCCAGAGGCTACTTCTTGACATCTTGGAAAATTGATTAGTTCTTTTTGGTACAGTGACTGTATCTTTTTCCACCATCTCTTGATGATTCCTTCATCGGTCAATATTTTTTTGTTAGTTCCCTCTCTTCTGAGAAATACCTCGGACCTTGACTTCACATGAGAAAGAGTACACTCCAAAGTCTGGATCGTGATTCAAGTGAGTTTTAAGAAAGATAGAGGAAGTTTCAGGTTTTACACAGGCTCCATCAGGGCACCTGGCATAGCGTCTGAGGAACAGCTTGAGAAGCAGAAGGTGCTTCAAGATTCTTGGTTCTGGCTTTCCAGGTCCATTGCTAGGAGATGTGGCTGATGACCCTGGTGCACCCCATTGGCTGAATTGAATTCACCTGGATCAGATGGGCCCACTTAGGTATATCACTCCTTTCTGGACGGAAGCTTGAACTCCTAAGCCTGCACAATGGACACTCTAGTCCTTGTGCTAGCTGCCTATAAATTTTTCCTACAGAATCTTTAGATATTTCAAACCCAAGGCTTGGCATTTTTCTTATTTCAATTAAATAAATACTAAGCATGCTCATCCTGTTTTTCTAATGCTAGGTCTTTGCACATTCATTATAATATTGTATTGTGTAGTCTCGAGCTACCTTTTTTAATTTTCTGCTTAGCATTTTGATTTCATCTCTTATTCCATTTCCCTTTTCTATTCTTTGACTGAAAGCAAGTTTTCCAGTCTCTTCTGACATCACTTTGTTCTTTCCTTATTTCATATGTTTTAATGATATTTTGCTTTTTTTAATGAATGATCCTCTTGATGCCTTCCCACTGTTTAGCATACTGTCATTAATGTTCCAAGCAGCAAATCTGTGAGATGTTCTCAAAATTTAGGCACTTTGTCTTTCTATTTTTTTTAATTTTTCTTTCTCTTTTAAAAATTTTCCCTAACCCTAGGCATTTTGTCTTTCATGGACTTCTTGTACATGAACATTTGGTGGCCTGTTCTACAGCTGAACACTGCCTTCATTTGAGTTGCTGACATTGAACTTCACTGTCCATTCCCATATGGAGTCAATTTTACTTCTGTGTAGTTCATATAGAGAAGTCCATATGTTTTTTAAAAACCTGTCTTAAAAAAGGTATCACCTGTTGTGTTTTTTATAAGGTATCTGGAATGAGCAAATAGTAATTCTTGAATAATTCTAGTTTGCAACCTCCCATTGTTTCTATCATCAAGATCCTGTTTTCCAAATACAGTTCTTGATCAATTTCTGTCTGAACCTATAGATAAAAGTCTTAAGTTTTTTCACCACTAAATTTAGTGATTATTGCATAAATGTGAATAGTTGTGTTGATTGGCTCTTCCTGAATTCAAAAGGATACAATCAAATCACAAACAGCACTACACTTCAAAATAGATCTCAAAATGCTATTTTGACGATTGCAATGCCACTTCTCTTTATTGTTTCATTCTAAGCATAGTAAACCATATGAGCTGCTGATTCATGTGGGCAATATCTGTCCATTTCAGCTCACTAACACCAGGATATGGAACTTTATACATTCTATTTCACATTTGATGACTTGCAGTTTTCCTAGATCCATACTTTCTTATGTCTTCCAACTTAGGAATAGCATTTTTTGGCAGTTGTATCTTCATATTTTGAGTGATATCTATCATAAGTTAATTTCCCAAAGGCTTTCCTCAATTCATATAATTATGGTTGACTCTGCTTTGAGAAGGTATTTCTTCCTCAATAATATTTTGAGTGCCTTATGAACTCATCTTCTATCTCTATCTGAAACATTTATACTTATATTCATTATGCTTTCAGTATCTGACAATGTTTCGATGCTGTGCATAACATTTTCCGCAGCTAATTCCTCTGAAGTGAATAGATGATTCCATCTTTGTGGACTCTTCTTCGTCTGGAAGCTCTCCTGAAACCTGTTTCACTTTTGGTGATCATGCTGGAAGATAAAATACTAGTGATGCCCAGCATGACAGCAACACATATGCCACCGCAGTACAAAAAAATTTGACAGAACTGTTAGTATATCACATGTGAATTTAGAGGCTATTTTCATACACTGAAGACCAGATGAGCTGTGAGAGGATTTCAAGAGAATAATATATGACAAAAGCAAAAGATCATAAAAAAAACAGGAAAGTAAATAATTGTCAAAGTTAATGATAAAAAAGGCTCTGAAAATTGTACTTAAAATAGCGTAAGTTAAGTGGAAGAAGTGTTGATGAAAGAGCTAAGTCAGAAAAATGAGAAGGCAGTTCAAGAATAGGAAGGAAGGTGTTATCATGGAAGGCACAAAGACCTGGTGTTAGTAAATAAAAAGGAAGAACATAGTCAACATATCTGAAACTGAAAAATTGTGTCTAGTTTAATATTGGAGAATTTGATGGAAATTTTCTTCAGCTTCCATGGACACAATATTGAATGATGCAGGAAGCATGAAGAGAAAATGGAAGAGATACTTGTGATCAGTGTACCACAAAGCATTCAACCACTTCAAGTAGCCCAGGCTAAGAAGTGATGGATCTGAAGGAAGAAGTCCAAGCAACAGTGAAAAAGCACCAGAACTTGATGGACTACCAATTAAACTGCTAACAAACCCATACAGTATGTACTAGAAGCACTCACTAGCCTATGCCAAGAAATTAAAAAGCAGCTGATTATCTGAACAACTGAAAGGAATATTTTTTACTCATTGCAGAGAAATGTGACCCACCAGCAGGAATTTATCAACCAATGTCACTAATATTGCAAATGGTTTCAAATATACATTGACAGGGCTGGTCGGTTCAAACTCCTCACTTGGTTTTTCACAATCTAAAAGCAACCCAAAGTGTAGCTCACATGCCACGAGGGCACTGCTGGGCCATTAAATTCAATACACAGAGATTAGTTCAAAAGCTATGAGAACATTATTTCACAAGCACAAAGCATTGACCTTGATAAATTTGTCTCAAAGGAAATAGGACCCTCATGTGGATTTGTTTTGAATATATTTTAAGGAAATCGAAATGTACATTATTGGAAAAGGACCAGGATCATTGGGCTGAGGCCTTTCCCCCCATTACAGAAATGGTCTTGCCTGTTCTTCAAAGGTAAGATAATTTCATGGAGAAATCTTGCCCCCTTCACCCAACAGGCTTGCTCTGATTCTTTCAGATGCATTTTGGTTTGAAAAACATCAAAAATATTTAAAAGGAACGTAATTTGAATTCTTTGGAAATTGGCATAGTACCATTTTGACATAATATGTATAAGCTAAAGATCACAGAATCCTTTGGGGAAAAGCTATTGAAAGGAAAATACTGCCTTCGGAAGTATATATCGTGAGATGGACAACAGATGCAGAAATAACAGCTTCATAGTTTAATAATTTTGCTAATGAAATTTTCTATGATTTTATCACAATAGTTTTATACCATCATATAAGAATTTTAATTCAGTTACTATCTATAAAAGTACCTATCCTATATTTCATATATAGGAAATCAAACAAAATACAAACAAAAAATTAAAAATTCTAAATAAAATACAGAAAAGTCTGAATGAAAAAAAGGTAGAAAATATTTAAAAAATGGAAAAACTCTAAAATGAGTTAAAAATTGAGAGTGCACTATAAGGTCTTTGTTAACAAAAATAAGTATGAGAAGAAAATGTTTTGAAATTATCACAAATCTGCAATAGAGTTAAATGATGAAATTGTAAGTTCCATAGAGTACATGCATGTTAGTTTAGTACAACAGAGAGACAAATCCACAGATACTCATATGTATGAGACAGTTTTATATAAAGTGTAAATGTCCATCAAGCAGTCATCACAGCTCAGTGCTACACAAGCACACAAATCTAACACCAATCTACAAAGTCCTCCTCAAACTCACAAAACACATGCAATGATGCCAACTGCAGGAGAAAAGCCGAAAAAAAAAAGAGCGAAGAAAAACTTTTGATGCTAAGAAGGGATGCTTTTCTATGATAAGGTTATGGGTAAGTTTTTTTGGTTGCTTTTTCTGAACATATTATTATAATATAAAACTGTATTATTCCTTTAATGAAATTTATTTTTATATCATGAAAAAGAAATTTCACTATTCATAGTCAATGTATCACAACGTCTCAAAGGGAAACTAGGTATGATTAGATTAAATTTCTTAAATTTTTCATCCTGCGTTAGCTATCTAAAATTATATTGTGACTTCACTTGTAAGCTTTTATTCTTTCTGAAATCTAAGCATATCCTTTACTTCATTTGTTGGAATAATTCATTCAGCATTTATTCCCACCACTCTGCACTCAGAGTGTTTCTGTGTAAAAGCAATGAAATCAACCCTGGCCTGTTTGAAACAAACAAACAAGAAAAGACTCAATTCAAGGACAAATTGACAAGGCAACATTAGAATTTAGAGGTATTCTTGAAGGACTATGTGCACACATTGTTGAGCTGCAGCTGACATACTGTGATTACCAATCCATTTGTCGGTTTGCAGTTTTCATTTGTCTCCACGTTCCTGGAGACAGGACAGCAAATGTATCGATGAGTCAAGAATTTTCCCTTCTTTTAGGCTGAGGAGCAGAGTAGCTGTGGCTTGTTTAGTTCTTTGTCAGTTTTATTTGATTGCACACTGGATGCCCCTGAGGATCTGGAGAGTGTAAAGATTCAGCCATCAAAGCTATCTGTGAGCCGGCAGGATGACCCTGCTTTCTTCCTTCTCCTTAGCTTGAGCAATAAAAGAAAACAGTATTGCAGTCTCCCTAAGTGTTCAGGCTTTAGGAAAAACTCTGTGGCTTAAGGGTAAAGTTCCTACTTTTGTACTTTCTTTGAATGCTTACTTTATCTACTTCAAACTACACGAATGCACACAAAATATCCTCTTGTCCAGGTTTCTGCCTCTGCACAGTTTCTTATTAATTTAAACATAAATGATGACACTAAATATATAGGTAGATATCTGATTTATTTGAAGGTATTTGCTACATATTTAACTTAAGATAGATAGTTCAGATAAAATGTTTTGAGGGAAATGAATGTAATGTTGGTAGTTCTTGCCCTCCCATTTTCAAAGCATTCTTGCTCATAAACAATGCATCTTACCTAATTGAGATTTACTTTTAAGATGCTAATTTACTGTTAAGCTGCCAATTTTATGGTGTCTATATAATTCTTTCACCATGATCAGTAAGAGTCAGAAAATTGATTGTACTGTAATTCATTAACTGACTATGAATTAGACTTCACTTAAAGGAAACAAAAAAAACTTCCTGTTAGCAACATTTCTTTCAAAACTTGCTATTAGCAAAATATGACACTATAAAATGCAAGATTTTACCAGTCATTTTATTTCTAGTATAGTTTCTATTCATTCTTTCTCAGATACCACTGCTCACATTCCAATTTTATTTTATTTTACTGACACACTTATAAACACATATTCCAGAATATAACATCATGGAAAAAATGAGGCTGCCAAGATTACTGTCAGAATTCCACATTACCTCTGAAGTTCAATAGCTTTGTTAGTTCCTCTGCTGAAGGCAGTCTGAAATAGGCAGACAGAAATTTTACTTAGCAATGAACAGTGTGTTATAGGGAGAAGTGAAAAGCCATTTTGTTTTAGGCAAAAGGAACTTAGCTCAGAAATGTTGAAAATCTCGCTTACCAGACTCTCAATTTCTAGCAAACAGCATGCTTCAGGTCTACATAAAACACTTAGAATTCAATGTTTTGTCTTCAAACAGATGTGGTGCAGTTACAGCCTACTGCTTTTCTCTAGTGTAGAATATTGGTAGGGGAAAAGTTTTTACTCAGGCATGAGAAAGGAAATAGAATTTGTGGGCAGAAAACTTTACAGGCAGAAGAATTAAAGAAGCAACACGTACTTAAAGACATAACAATCTTGTTTGTGTTGTGAGTAAATCGTCATATAACTTATCCAATCATATCAATGTGTTACACATCTGGATCGGTTAATATATTGATTTTATGGGAGTCATAGAACACTCACTATGTACATATTGCTGTCTATGCCCCTAAATATAGAATTGCCTGTTGTTTCTGTATTCATGAAAAACAATGGGAAATACTTTATTTTGTAGAAAATATTTTGGAAAAAATTCCTATATTTGTAGAAATGTTTTAATATCCTCCTTTTATATTTTTATTATTGATTTCATTATATTTTAAACTAAAATATTCTAAGCTAGTAGATTTGCATATTTTACAAAATTAATAAAAGAAATTTCCATTTTTCTCTCCTTTCTCTTTGTGCACTTCCCGAAGGTAAATAACACATTCACTCTATTCTCTGGAGTATATCTAAGTATATTTAAGTGATATGTGCATAAAATGATCAAATTTAAGTTTCAAATATTAACTCTATAAAATTTATTTTTGCTACCACTTTATCTAACACTAGACATAAATGTTTTTCCATTTCTTATTCTTGAAATTTACTATAATTAGATTGTAATTTGCCTTTTCTTATTACTCAATGTTTATAATGTTTTGACATGTAATTATCATTTACAATTCAATAATGTAGAATGCCATGCTTTGATTCTACTTATTGCCTTTTCTAAAGCTAGTTTTTCTTTTTAAAATTTGTTTAGAGGAAATATAGTCAGAATTCTACTTAGATACCTGTCTATGGTATCAGGGGAAATCGGTCCTTGGAGAAAGATACCATGTTTGGTGAAGAAAAGGGTCAATGACAAATACCTTTCATTTGAAATGGACTACACAGTAACTGCCCCAAAGGGCACAAACATAACACCCAAAAGGATGATGCAGGTCCCAGGAATGTTTTCGTCTTATGCATTTTATTTGTTGTTTTAAACATAGGCTTAGTCACTATGTGTAAAGACTGTTGACAGCACCTAACCAAAATAGTTGCTGGTCAGTTAAATCTGACTTAGGACTACTCAGGGAGCCTCCTGTTCTCAAAGCCTCATAGAATCGCCTCTGTGGGTTTCTGAGACTACGCATCCTTATGGGAGAAGGAAGCCTCACCTTTCTCCCCTGGATCACCTCGTGGGTTTGAGTTGCTGACCTCTCAGTTAGCAGCCACCTGATAACCCACCACCCCCCCCCCCAGACTCCTTCCATAGACAGCTATCAAAGAGCGCCTCCCTTTCACTATGTTCTTCGAGAAAGCACTCATACCTGTGGTGTGATCAGATCTATCCTCCAGGTCTCAGGGCTTGAAGCCTTAACTGTTTTGTTGAGTTGTCCTAGAAACGCTCCTCCTAGAAACCTGAGTGTAAGATCCTGTTGGGGCAGTAGCTGCCTACAACTCGTAGGTACCCTCCCCTCCGGTGCTTCCTTCTTCTGGTTTGGTATAACTTCCAGGAATTTCTCAAGAAAAATGCATGTCCATTTTTTACTTGAATATCCAGACTTTGACTTGAATGACAATGTGAAGGAAATATTTAAAATTTTGAAAACAGTTTTCAGCTGCCTTTATTTTCCAGTATTAAAACTTTATTTTATTCTGCTCTAATTTTGGAAATTGTGATAGGTGGTTTATTGCGTGAGTCCAGCCAATAGAGACATGTGGAATTAATCAGCTCACAGGCTGATTGGAGAGCAAATAAATAATTGGCACTGCATGGCACGCCCCATTCTTCCCACACCACATAGTGCCCTCTGGTGATTGGGCCGGTGTGTGGCTGCTTTAGTCAGCTCTCTGACTTAATTTGTAAGCTACGTTACTGGATCACGTCCTTAGAGCTTGAGGATCCTTCAAGACCTGCTCTGCCAGGTTATCAGTGTGTCCCTTTTCATTTGAGCTTAAGTCTGGTGAATCTTGTCACCTTGAACTGCTTGAGTTCAATACTTTCTTCACTAAGCTCCTGAGGTGCTGGCTGTTGCTGACCCACCCTACTGTTTGCTGTCTATGGGAAGACTCTGCTTGCCTTGTCCAAGAGAAGACTCAGCTGTCTGTTTCCTTGACCTTGGACCTGGCATTCCTTGTGAGTTGAAGGACTTCCAGTCTATTAACTGATTCACAGAAATGAGTTGAACTGAACAGGACGGCTGACGCATGCACACGATGGCACAGACCGTAGTTCCTGTACTACTGTAGGAACAAAGTGGCTGATATATTACATGGCTGAGAGTATACGTTCTACAAATGTCCTTCATTATTAATATTGGTTTATTACTCTATACCCCTTGATTTTATATATATATATATGTGTGTGTGTGTGTGTGTGTTTTTCTTTCTCTAGAGAATTCTGCCTATCACAGAAATTTGTTTACAACTTATTATTTTTCCTCTCTGTAAATTTTGAACATATCTATAAGTTTAAGTCTTCTTAATGAAAAAAATTGAATAATATATTCTACTCAGAGAATGTCTCTACTCAGCTATGTTTCCTCTACTATCTCTTTTTATTTTTCATATTATATAATAGTAATAGTTCCATACTACATTTTGAGACAGGAAAAATACTTTTAAAATACTAAATAATGCAAGGATATATACATTTAAGTATATCAAAATGGCCAAGGGACATAGACACAATTTAGAAAAGAGAGAGAAACCAATGTAGAAAGGATATTTAAAGACAGTAGGAGGAAAAACTTAGCCTTGAACTGGTTATTGTGAGATGGAGTACACATGATCTTTGTTGAATAAAAAATCAATAAACAAAACAAATGAAGGACAGTTTTCAAAAACTTACTCTTAGCCATGGAGTATACTACATCCTTGCAGAACTGCATAGTTGCATATTTAATTCTCAAAGCAAAAGCATGTACAATTTTTTCTCCGTTTTAAAAAATGAGAAACAATGCAAGAACACTTTGTTCTATTAAATTGGCATCCCTTGATGGTCACCTTCCTGTCATGAACACTGAAGACAAGAGTGTGCATATGCAATGCTGGTAAAAAAAAATGATGGTGCTTGGCTATCAAAAGATATAGCGTCTGGCATCTTAAAGGTTTAAAGATAAACAAGCAGCCACTTAGCTCAGAAGCAACAAAGCTCACATGGAAGAATCACACAAGACTGTGTGACCACGAGATGTCAAAGGGACCAGGCACCAGGCATCAAAGAACATAAAATCATAACATTGTGTGCCCACCTTCCTGACATGATCACTGAAGACAAAGTGTGCATAATCAATGGTGGAGAAGAAAACTGATGGTTTTCGGCTATTAAAATATATAGCATCTGGGGTCTTAGAGGCTTGAAAGTAAACAATGCAAGGACTATTAGCCCATATGTCTGATACCAATCTATAATCTTCTCTTCAAACTCATGGAACACATGCAATGATGCTGAATGTGGGATCACAGGCCAGGGGGTGGGAGAGCTTATGGATCCAATGGAGTTTCAAGCATCTTAGCACTGGCAGGGGTCCCCATATGACTTCTCCAACTCTCAGGGCTGCTTTAGGGAAGCTCCCTGTGGCTTCTTCTCAGAGATGTCTCACAGGGAGTTATCAGAGAAAGAGAGTGTGTGTGTCTCCTGCCTCCAAAGAGGAAATACGGGAGTTTGAAAAATCCTCATGAGGAAGACCATGTCCACACATGGGCCTCATTGGGTACATCTTGATTGCCAACTAGACTTCACCCCTTCACTCTTAATCCTCTCAAGTTCCAATTTGGTGCAGATTAGGTAGCTATTACACTTATATTGATAAAATAAATTCAACTCCAATTTATAATGCAGAATTAATCACTATTCTTGAATATCAATTTAATGAATTTTTAGCATAAATTTGTAAGTGACTAGAATGATTTCTGTACATTCAGAAAGAAATTGTGCTGTTTTGGGAAGAATAAGATGACAGTTAAAAATTCTTAGCTCCTATATCAGTTTGGGTACCAACGTTCTGCTTTTGATAGCTGCTTTCTCTGTGGACTTAGATTTCCTCATTTTGTAGTTTTTTTAAAAAAGGCTAGATCTTTAAATGTGGGATTTTGCTTTTTTCAGTCCATGGTAGAATTTTGGGTATCTCCATTTCAACAGAAATTTCCAAAGTCATATTTTTCTTGGAGTATGTGTTCCATGACTTTTAGCCTTTTCTTGAGTAATCATGTGCTCATTAAGCAAAAAAAAAAAAAAAAAAAAAAAAAAAAAAAAAAAAAAAAAAAAAAAAAAAAAAAAAAAAAAAAAAAAAAAAAAAAAAAAAACTAAAAAAAAAAAAACCACAAGTAAATGTATAAATAAATTAAAAGTCACTTGAGCAATCGCTCAGAAGAAAGTTTATTTGTTCACCAACCAAATTGTAAAATGCAATGCCTTTTAAAAGATAGGAAAGCAATGATGTTCATATTCTCATTTGAACACTACTTTCTGTTAGGAAAAGCAAGTCTGACTTTACTTTTTAAATTACAATGCTTTTGATTTCAAAATAAGTGGTGAATACTAATCCCAGGATAGTTCATTTTTTAATTCAAATTTTATGATAGATACATAAATGAGCTAGATGGGTAGCCAGGCAGAGAGAAATATAAGGAAGACAATGAAAGACTGATAGGCTTTTTACTGGTGTAAATGTGTGTGTGTGTGTGTGTGTGTGTGTAAGCTCAGATTTTTGCTGCCAGTATACCATCATTCTGGAATAAATAATGCATTATTGAATGTCTTTTTGGTGTTTGTAGAGATTAGGTAAAGAGATCTGAGTAGAATTCTCTAGCTAAGATTGGCTAGCTTTTCTTTGGTAACTTGAAAGAAAGGCATTTAAAAAAATGAGCAGAAAGAAGTTTTGCAAGTGTGAGATAGAGGCATATTAGGATGGGGTATTGCCACAGATCACAGAAAGGATGTGAGGTTGACCAACCCAGGGACAAGGGAACAACAAGTGATCCAAAATCAGTGGCAAATCGGTTGGAAGAAGGATGGCAGGGATTGATCAAGGGTAAGGTAACCTAGAGAAATTACTGAAATCCAAATGAAGGCTAAGCATGAGAGTGTGATAAGAGGAAAGTAGAAGGAAATACAGGAAAGAAATAGGAGGCAAAGGGTATTTATACAGGTGTAAATTCAGGCATGTTACATAGGTAAATATATTTGTATATGATGATGGGGAAATAGACTTATATGCATATATTTATAGGTTCAATATTAAGGCCGCAGATGGACATTGGGTCTCAACTTAAATACTTCCTCAATGCAAGAACACTTTGCTCTATTAAATTGGCATTCCGTGATGCTCACCTTCCTGACACAATCACTTAAGCATAAGCAAAAGTGATGAAGAAAACTGATGGTGCCTGGCTATCAAAATTTAGAGCACCAGGGGTCTTAAAAGCTTGAAGGTAAACAAGCAACCATCTGGCTCAGGAACAACAAAGACCAAATGGAAGAAGTACACCAGCCTGTGTGATCACAAGGTATCAAAGGAATCAGGTTTCAGGCATCAAAGAACAAAAAATTATATCATTGTACATGAGGTTGAATACAGGTTGGGGACCCAAAACCCATCTATAGATAACATTCCCTTACCGAAAGGTCATGGGGAGGAGGAGTCAGTCAAGGCACAGTGTAGCAAGATGAAATATACAACATTCCTCCTGTTCTTAAATGTTCCTTCCCCTACTATCATGATCCCAATTCTACCTTGCAAATCCAGTTAAACCATTGCAAATCTTGTTACACCAGTGGATATACACTGGTACAGATAGGAACCTGAAACATAGGGAATCCAGATGATCCCTTCAGGACCTGAGGTGAGAGTTGTGATATCAGGAATGTCGAGGGAAGGTGGAGTAGAAATGGGAACAGATTATAAATATCTACATATAACCAACTTCCTGGGATATGAACAACAGGAAAGTGTGTGAAGGGAGACATGACAGTGTAAGCTATGACAAAATAATAGCAATTTATACATTACCAAGGGTTCATGAGGGAGGATTAGTGGGGAGGGAGGAGAAAATGAGGAACCAATATCAATGACTTAAGTAAAAAGCAAGTGTTTTGAGAATGATGAGGGCAACCAATGTACACATGAGCTTGATTTACAATGAATGAATGTATGGATTGTGACAAGAATTGTATAAGCCTTCGACAAAATGATAAAAAAAAGAAAGGTTTACTACCAGAAAGAGATGCTGACATTAAAAAGTGATGGCTGGAGCAGAAAACACATCCTTTAGTTCAGTGTTTCTCAACCTTCCTCATGCCGTGACCCTTTCATGCAGTTCCTCTTGTTGTGGTGACCCCATCCATAAAATTATTTTTGTTACTACTTCATAACTTTTGCAACTGTTATGACTTGTCATATCAACTCTTATGAATTGCAATATCAATATCTAATATGCATGATGCATTTTCATTGTGACAAATTGAACAAAATTAAGCATAATTATACCACAGTGATTCATCACAAAACAATATGTAATTATATATTGTAATATAGTTATGTGTTTTCTGATGGTCTTAGATGAATCCTGTGAAAGGGGCGTCTGACCCCCAGAAGGGTCACAACCCACAGGCTGAGAAGCCCTGGTTAGGCAGGGGAGTATTCCAGATCCCTCCCCACTTCCCCATGTCCACCTTCAAAAAGGTGGCACAGCCATTGAGTCCGTGCCAACTCTCATAATTTTCCAGAATGAGGTAGACATGCCCCCTGTGAGTTTCTGAGAAGGCACCTCTTGAAGGATGTAGTAAGACCCTTCTTTCTCCAGCTAGTGACACCTGGTTTCCAGGTGCCGAATTAGGAGATAGCAGGCCAATCGGTAGCCTCTAGGTATCAGGGCTCCATCCAGCTACATATGGCATGCTTTGAGTGCAAATCCAGCCATCAATTAGTAAATTCCCCCAGGGCCATTTCAGAGAGACTGCAGACTTTCCGTTCTCCCTGTTGGCTTTAAAAGTCAGATTACTTATCCATTTTTTTAATTTGCTCACTCTTTGTGTACATAACTGTAAGAACAAACATACCTGCCCCCAATTTCAGTGCCAGAACAATGTAAATGTCAGAACTATTACCTAAGAAATTGCTCACACTCACGGTTGGGGACTGGGGGAGGGGGACTGAGTCAGCAATGCCCTCTGTACACAAGAAATTCTCTTTAAAAGGCTTTAACTCAATCAGCCTGTAATTTCTTTACAGGTTCATTAGGATTCTGGATTGCCAGAATGGCAGACAGTGGCAAGGACCAAACCTTCCTAAGAGTGTTTTGAAACTGTTGCAGCTCCTAACTTCTTTTATCCAGTGTGGTAACTCGTGGCATTACTCTCATGCCTTATGCTGTCTTTGTGGGCTGAGCAGTTGTCCCCAAACAACCAAGAGGACTCCCTGTCCATCCTCTTTCCCCTTGGCTTTGGTGAGGAGGTAAATACTTTCCTTTCCTCCCAGGCTTCCTTCCTCCTGCTGGCATTGCTGGTGGTGGAGTAGAGTGTGAGAGAGTTGATGACAAGGTACTGCTTTGGATGACTGTACGGTTTCTCAATAGAGTGGGTGATACCTCTAGTCTTGACTTGGCATGATGAAAGAATTCATGCTGGAGCTTGTTTGTAATCCAAGTGGATTTTCATGTAGGGCAGGACAAGTTACAGGATTACAGTATCTAACAGGTTATAAGCAACCGCCTGGAAAAGAGCATACATGGGTGCAGAACTGGAGGGTTGTGGAGGGAGGGGAGATCCCATGGACCTAGGGTTTAGGAAGTAAGGGGCCAAAGGAAACAGAGGTGAGAGATAGAGGGGCAGCATACAGAGACAAGAACACCGGGTCCGAGAGTAAAGGGACAAGGGAGAGTGTCCCAGGGCATGCTTTTATTCTAGCCCAGCCCCTGGCTGTGGGAAGGCATGGTTGAAGGTATTGGTTGATCCCATTGGCTGGGTTGAATCCACCTTGGTGATGTCATGGACCTGGACCTTGTTGGGACTGCCCAGGTGTACCACCCACCTGGCTTGGGCCTTGAGTGTGAGCATGCTCACTTTGGGATCTTCATATATGTCTAATGGTTGCCTGATTTCTATTCTAAACTCCTCTATGGGGGCCTCTGCAGGCATGGGAGGGGAACCCCCCAGTCCCCTAATCTAGCTACCTAATATGATGGGTGACTCAAACCCTTGAAATGCCACTGCTTTAGTGGCTGCTTCTCCTGCAATGTGTCTGCAACCTTAAAGTCCCTGGTGTTATTTCCTCTGACAGTGACAGATGATGCAGGACACAGTGCAATGATGTCACCAGACTCCATTCCCACCTTTGGTGTGGCCCCACAAATACTGCCTTGAAGGAAAACATTGTCATAAGTCATTTTTGGATCAAAACTTCACACTTTCAGAACTCTGAAGTAGTTCAATCTCAGGATTAAATATATTGGTAAATTGGAGATCTGAAAGATATATTCCACAAAACTATCTCTGCCATCTACTCTCTAGAAAGTGTTTGATCTCCCAGGTATAAGCATGCCTGGGGTTGAAGACATCAGTTATAAACCACAATTCATTCTTCATCCTAACAAAATTACTTTGTCTGTTGATGACAAGGTCAGGAATTATAGAATGAAGATAAATTAAATAATTCTGTTTTCAAAAGGCTTTTCATGGAGCAACATAGTCCCTTTTGTCTATCCCGGCAGGAAGAGGAAACTCCTATTTGTCGGTGGTGATGTTTTTCTGCTGAATTTGATGAACTGCTTGAAGGAAACTGTCAGCATCTTTGTGAAACTAATCTCAAATACCCTATTTCCTTAAATGTGTTTAATTGAGTTGGGGCCTCGGGCCATATTGTATCCAACTTCTAGTGCTTCACAGCTAATGGTCTGTCCTGAAGTTATCAAAATCTGTCTTTCTAATATTATTTGACTTGCCTTTCATGTCTCAAAAAAAGATACAAGTCATGAGCATGCATAAAAATTAGCAGCCAGTTGGTGTTTCGCAGAGAAAAAAAATTAGCAGCCAGAAATCACACCAAGATTTTGATTCTAGAGGAGTCTATATTGATTTAAATAGACATACTTTTATGATCTGTATTTGAAAGACATATATGTTAAGATGATAACCTGGAAAAAAGAAGTGTATATGTATATATGGATGGATGTCTGTGTTGATGTTTGTGTATGTGTCTGTGTGTCTATATTTATATGTATGCATGTATGCATCTGCATGTATGTGTATGTGCTTGTACATGTATATTTACCAATGTGTGCCTATGCATGTATGTATGCATGTACATGTGTGTTTGCATGCATTTGTGTACATGTGTGAGTGTCTGTAAGTATTATGTGTTTACATGTCTGTGTTTGGATGTCTGCATGTATCTCTTTGAACACGTTCAGAAATTTCATAATTCACTAATAATATCTTGTTGGAATTTGGGGTGTAACACAAAACTGAAATGAATGACAGCATGTGACCTTCTGGTTATTTGGCATTTTCCTATTTATGTTATATATTTGCTTATTGAAGTAACAAATATAGGGAATAAATATGTAGCATTTCATCCAGAGTTTTCCACATATTTTGAAATGAAAAATACATATTACAAGCATAATCCGTCAACTTTTTATACCTATATACAGAATGAGCATTATTATGGAAGCTTAAAATGCATTATTTTGCAGATGAACGTTAAAAAGAGCAAGGAATATAAATCTGTGATTACCACATTGAGGAGCAGCCCATCCCTCCATCCATCCATCCACCCACCCATCCATCCATCAATCCATCCATCCATCCTTCCATCCATCCTTCCATCCATCCATCCATCCATCCACCCACCCACCCACCCATCCATCCATCCCTCCCTCCCTCCGACCATCTATCATAGAGTGAACACCGATCATAAGTGCACCTTTAACAACCAGTTAACTGAACTCAATGGAAACTTCGGTCTTGGTTCTGCTGAACTGATGTGAATTGGGCTACATCGCATTACTGAACACATTCCTGAAGAACAAGGATGATGAGACATCGTCTCCTTTACTTTGCACTTGTTATAAAGAGAAACAATTCTCTAGGAAAAACTTGGGAAAGTAGAGGGTAAGCAAAATAAAGGAATACAGGGTGGATCGACACAATGACAACAAAAATGGGCTCAAACATAAGAACAATGATATAGATGGTGCAGGACCAGATAGTCTTCAGTTCCGTTGTACATGGGTCACTATGAGTTTGAAGTGACTACAGAGCACCTAACAGCAATAATAACAACATTAACTCTGATATTTATATTGTAGCTTCCTTGGGCAAACAAGACTGATAGCATGTAATTTCTAAAGCATCTGATGATTAAAATTCCAAGGTTGTCTTCCACATGATGCTCACTTCTGTCTAGTAGATTCTGACTCTTAGCGGCCCTATGGCAGAGAGTGGAACTGCCTTCTGTTGGCTTCCAATACGGCAATGCTTTACGAGAGTAGACAGCTTCAACTTTTTCACATGAGATGACTGGTGATTTTGAACTTCTGGATTTCTCTTAGAAGCCTAATAAGTAACTCACTATCCCACCATGGCTCCTTCACTTTAGTATTCAATAATGTCAATCTCTGAATTAAACTATGAGAATCCAGTTCTCCTTCTTTATATCCCTACCATTTTAAAAATCTTAAAAAGAAAACCAAATTTCCATGAAAGCAAGTTTTGTAAACTTTTTCAAATGTAGGGTTAGAATTGAGGGTCATTTATTATGATATACATAGGGTCAAATAGATAAATGTTCTAATTTATTATGGTCAAATAGATAAATGTTCTAATTCATATTTAATCTTTATGACAATGCTCTTTGTCAACTCATTTATTATAGTTCCCAGTTTGAATAAAAAAGGTTGCAGAAGCAACCCCTGCACCCCTCTAACTAATGAGGCAGAAGAAGAATCCTGGTCAGCAGCTGCAACTACCCAAGGCGGATTCCCATGAGCAAGAGTCAGACAAGACTCCAGCCTCCTTCCTATGAGTTTCAAGATCAGCCTCCTTGAAACCCTCTGCTTCTCAGCTATGCTTCAGTCATTCATGTCAATAGCCAAAGAGAACTCACAGATAATAACAATGACTACAGAATGTATTGGAGAAGTTTACAGGTTACAATGTAGGTGAACAATGTTCAGGTTACATGTGCTTAGTCAGGACAGCCTCTTCTATTCCATGCTCACAGACTAATTTCTGATCCTCAATTTCTTCTTTCTTTCTTTTTTTTTGTAGTAAAGAAACAAAAAGCAAAATTTATTGAATAAGCTTTCAGAAAAAAAAATTAAGCATACATAACAAACCAAAATAGCACTTTTAAATAACTGTACAACAGTAAAATGAGAAAAAGATTTTAAGTTATTACCTATATTTAGACGTCATTTCTTTTTTTTAATATAGATTTTATTGGGGGCTCATACATTTAATACATCATTTGTATTAAGCATATTTGTATACATGTTGCTACATTAATCTACACTATCTACTTGAACTCCTCCAGCATAAGCTCCTCTTCCCCTATTTCCTCTAGTTTTTTATTTTTTTAATTCCAATCTTCCTTATTTCCTCAATTTCTTAACCTGGTCTCTATCCTGCTAGTGTAGAGTTACAAATCTCCTTTAGAGATTTATAACAGGACACCTCTTCACCATAATCTTCAATCCAAGTTATCTCTGATCTAGCTCAATTGTGTCAGCAGACTTAGCTCCCTCAAAAGAATGCCTGGGTCACCTATGCCACAAGTCTGCCTCTTGTCAGAAGGGACTCAACTGTATTTGCCTTCTGAACTGAGAATTCCACTACATGACTTCATGCTCTGGCTCTTACTTATGAGGGGGCATTCTTCCCCACTACCAAAATAGGGAAAACTTCACTGGGTAAAGCTTTAATCACACCCAATTTTTTCTCACTGGGTGAGAATATAGCAACTTGCTCTGAGTTAGTGCATCTAGTGGTGTCACCTGGAAAGATTCTCTCTGGGAGTAATGAATTTTTTTCATGAAAGCAGTTTCACTCAAACCTCATTTTTGGTGTTGGGATTTAAGAGAATAGTGTGTGGCTGTGAAATTTTGTTTCTTCCTTAGGAAAAATGTCATAGCAACTGTTGTGATGTTGAACACATTTTGCAAGAACAGTGCTGTGGGAAAACTCAAGGGTATTAGTAATGTTCTCATTTCAGAAAAGGTGAAATGCTGATTGATGACAAATCTCCTTCTGGGCATCTGTCAACTTCCTGAACAGACAAAAATGTCCACTCTTAGTACATTTGGAGTTTATTTCACGCAGTCAGACTGTTAAGCTTTCTATTTAGAGGTCTTGAAAAGATTGTGTAATAGTGTGCAGCCAAAAAATGCCTGTTGCAGATGGAAACGTCTGCTCACACAGACGTCTCAGTGTGCTATTTTTTGCCCCAAACAGCATGCCTCTCTTGCCCCACGTACCTACTCACCTGACCTTGCCTGCGTGACTTCATTTTTTTTACCGGGTGAATGCAGAGGGACATAAGAGGACAGCAATTTAAGGACACAGAAGAGGTGAAGAAAAAAGAGAGGGAGGTGCTCTTAGGCATCCGAACAGATGAGTTCAAAAAATGCTTCCTAGATGGAATCACAGATTTGGCAAATGCAGTAAATGTAATGGAGAGTACTTTGAATGTGACAAAGTTGTTTTATAAAAAACAAGTTAAATACATAGCTTTGAAAAAAAGTTCTATTATTTTGGGGTAGCTTCTTCTGTGCTGACACTATGCCTCTGTCGTTTTTTTTACAGTTTCTCTTGAGTAATTAAATGAGCCTCTATGTCAAAAAAGTTTGGCGTGCAAGTGTCTTGGACGCCAAAAGTTGCACTCCATTCCTGTCTCTCTTGATAGCATGAGCCCACATTATTGCATCCCACGAAATTGGTCTCTTTAGAACAGGAAGGATAACAAAATAGACTAATCCCTTTGTTAGATTAACAATCACAATGAACTCTGTTAAGAATTATTCATAGTCATAAAATCTCATCATGATATTCCTCCCACTTCTCTTACTCAGACCCACTTGAGAAAAAAAAAATGTTTAGTGGAACCTGCAAAAGTGAGCTAGAGCATGAGCCCTGGTGGCGTAGTGGTTGTGCTCAGGACGGCGGCCCACTGGGATGGAGGTTCAATTCCAGCCGCAGCTCCACAGGAGCAAAGGCTGGGCCTTCTACTCCCACCACCAGAGGGCAGTGATGCAAAAAATAAAAAAACAAACTAGAAGAGTCACTTCACTGTACTTGAAGGTAACTATCTGGCTAATCAAATGAAAGGGATTTATATTTGCACTTATTCCCCCAAAAGATGGTGCCCTTTCAGCTATCAATTGGACTAATGTCTGGGGTTTTAAAGTTTTGTATTCACATAAGCAGTCATCTACATGGGGCTTCACCTAAGTCTGCATCAAAGAAGCAAATCAGCCTCTTTGATCTAATGATGGTACACTTGATCTTAACCAAAAGGCCAAGAAGCGATATCTAAAGATGAGGACAACAACGTCCAAATATGTTGAAGGGAAAAGTTTCAGAGTTTATATTATGGACACCCAATTTGTAGAAGGCTATGGAGAACAGTGCGAGTGCAGAATCCATTTGTAAAGTATCTGGACAGCTTAAGCCTCTGGCAGATCCTCTCTGGCCACCGTCTAGGGACTCTTACAGCTTTACTATCAGGCAGAGATGATTATTAACTTGGTTATGCTGGAATGAACCCTGGTAGAATATGATACTTAGTCAGTTGACCTCCCTCTTGACTCAAACTGAATTTTCTCTAGGTTCAAATATTTTA
>PVJH01010343.1:0-53362 GCA_004026705.1 Nesogale talazaci
TGGTACCTTCAGGCAGGGAAAGAAAAAGCCAGCAAACCAGAAAAGACCACTTTGGGGCCACGTGGAGCTGGGCGCTCGGGTCAACCAGAGGTGGTGACACCAGAGGCAAGCGCAGGAATGTGGAGGCAGCAAGGCTCCCAGCTCCCTCTGCAGCAGCCGCAGGCCATGGGCCACTGCTCCTTCTGCGCATTTTAGTGTCCAAAAGGTCGATCCATAGAAGGATGAGCCAATGGCTGGCAAGTGTAGCAAAGTACCTTGGACCCTCAAGTAATTTAAACTGAGTAACAAGTATAATCCAGAACCAAACATTAACTAACAAAAATGACGATAATAATAATATAATTCAACAAGTCATTAGAACAGGGGACACCACGCTGCAGGGTGGGCGTGTGTACACTCTCGCCTGTGTGTTTTAACAACGAAGTCTTTACACCAGAAGCCTCTGGGCTACACAAACTCCACGCTAATCCACGACCGCGGTTTCAGTAAACAGTTGCTCTTGCAGTATTAAAGGTTAGGTCATCTCTGTACATGTAAAATTATTGCTTTTTTTTTCCTTTTTGAAAAATATATTTAGCATGCTTGCTTTAATCCATTTCCTGCCTTTACAAAATGTCACTTTGAAAAAAAGAAAAAGAAAGCAAAAAGAGAAGAAGCCGAGTAAAGCTTTTGCAAAACATCCCACGGAACATCTTCATTCAAGGCAGCAGTAGCTTGTTTGGTAAAATGCATAAATCACATGTGCAAAGTCGGAGACCTGGGCCTCGCCACCGCGGGCCACCGCGGGCCAGGAGTGGGGAGCTCCTGGCTGGTGGGGCGCAGCACCCCCGGCTTCCACCGCATGCCTGCGAGGCCCCCCATCCGTCCTCCCCGGCCTGCACTCCCACCCACCCCCACCGCACAGACAGCAACAGAAGCCTTGCATTGAGAAGCGTCACCAGGAAGAGGTATATAAAGCAGTGCCCCCCACCCCCAACCACGCCGGCCCCCGCACCAGCCGGGGGCCTCTTCTGACCGTCCCGGGGCCCTAGCAGAAGATGCTCCTGGCTGGGGGGAGGGGGCAGAAGGCTCCAGAGAACGAGCACCCTAGTGGCCAGGGCCCCCGGGCAGCCGCTCCAGGTCCCCTCCAGGGAGGGCGAGGGCGGGCCAGGGGCCCTCTGCACAAGTACCCCGGTACAAAAAGGCCCTGAGAGTAAACAGAGACGCCTGCCTGCACGACGTTCACTGGGCTTTCTTGACAGACGCAGAATCCAAGCCCCCACTGCCCACCCCCAGGTGAGTCTCCTCTTCGGGACAAGTGGGGCACGGACACCCCAGCCCCAGCCTGGCCCTCGGACACGGGTGTCCTGGGGGTCCAGGCTGGGCGGTGGCGCTGCAGGTCACGCACGGCCCCACCAGCTGCTGGTGCTGCGGTCCTTGCTGGGTCGCCCGGGCTCCGCCTGCCTGCCCTCGGTCCAGCCCGTCTCCTTTCCCCGCTGTCTGACGCTCATCTCAGATCCCTCCTCGGTGCCCAGAGGGCGCGGCTGCTCTGTGCACATGGCCTGGGCCGGGGCAGCATCTCCCTCTGGTCTCCCTGCTCCGGGACACGCCGGGTCTGCTCCATTTCCGTGAGGAGATCACCGGGGTGGAGGTGGGCGCTGCCGGCCGGTCGGGCTGTCGGAGGGGCCTGGCGGGTGCGGGACATGCGTCTCTAGGTCCCCTTTCTGAGAGGCACTGATTCGACGGCTCTGCCTGAGGATGGACTCTCCCCTGCAGGACAGAAGGGACACACAAGCAGAGAGAGTTCATTTCTGCAGTGCTAGCCCCACCCGCCCTCTCGCCCGGCCCCAGGAGCACAGACCAGGACGCAAGCTTCGGGGGCCTCATCGTGATGTGGGTGACTCGCCCCGTGGGCATCTGCCTTCAAAGGGAGGACAAGAATCCCAGAGCTTGACTTTTAGCCAAGGTTGGCAGTTCCAACTGCCCTGAGGTACCTCAGAAGAAAACAACAGTGGCCTGCAATGGAGGGCCACCACCTTGGGATCCCTGTGAGGCAGACCAACTACACACACACACACACACACACACACACACACACACACACACACGAGACTCAGCTGACCCAGCAGCGGCAGTGAATGGCAGCAATGGTTCTGAAAAGAGCAATGGGCACCCCATTATCCAGAACCCTGCTCCCAGTGTACAGAGAGGCTTCAAACTGTTTGAGAAAAATGGTCTTTTTCCTGTTCTTAATTCCACTTCCCCACAAACTTCGAAGCCTGGATGTCCCAGAGAAATGGGCGCTGTGACGCACCCAGCCCCCAGCGCACATGGCCCTGGGCTTCTTGCAGCCCCTGCTCCCCAGTGGAGGAAACCCACCACGACCTCGGCTACAGCCCAGTGAAGGATGCCAAGTTGCCTGGCCACTCAGATCCCAGGACAGAGGCAGCATCGTGCTGGGCAGCCCGAGGCACTCACAGGAAGGGGGGCCAGCTCAAGGGCTGAGAAGAGGGTGCCACACCAAAGAGGCCAAAAGTCAAGTGCAAAGCTGACTACAGGAGACACAGACCAGACGCGGGGGTCTCTGAGGGCCCGGCAAACAGAGGGGGCTGCCGATATGGAGGTCCCCACACCTGAGAGGGACCCACCATGTTCCACGTAGAGATGGCCACGTGGGACATGTCCACACCTGAGTGGGCCCCACGTTCCACGTGGCAGCGGGGACCAACCCTGTAGGATTCACGCTTACAGGAGCAGGGGGCCAGGTCGTCTTCCCCTCAAGCTGTTGGGTCATTCAAACCACTGACCTCTGGTCCAAGTGCTTCAGAGCGTGGTCACCGGGACTCTGTGCTATCAGAACTCAAACCCACTGCCCTCCAGTGGGTGCCCAGGGACAGACCAGAAGTGCCTCATAGGGATCACAGGGGAGGTGAGTCTTTACAGAGGCAGGCCGCCTCATCTTCATCCCACAGAGCGGCTGGTGGACCTGAACTGCAGACCTTGTGGTTAGTAAGCTGATGTCTACTCCACTATGCCACCGGGGGTGAGTGCCCTCCAACCCACCACCACAAGACCTCAGAATGGAGCTATTCGCAAGAGGGGATGGAGAAGGGCGGAGTCTCAGATAATAGGCAGGACCAATCTGCCAAACCACCACCCTAACCGCCCACCCACCCACCCTCAAGTCGAGCATGAGCAGTGCTCCGGGATCCAGATGTCCAGTGAGTCTGGGTGACTCCCCCACCTTGTCTGCTACCTCTCCCTGAGCCAGAGCCTGTAGCCAGGCTGAACTCACTTCTAGAGGGACAGTCAGCTGGGGGCACAGGGAGGCAGGGGGCTCCCGAGGTGAGGTGGTCATGAGGGACCTGGTTCCCAGGAGACACTGCCTCGAGGAGCAGCCACCATGGTGGCTAGATGGGTCCCTGGGATTTCACACTGCCTCTCATGATGGGGCCCATGAGGTGCAGGGGGGTTGCTGACCACTGATCCAAGCTGTCAAATGGTCCCATGTCCTTCTGTCTGTTAGTGGTTGGCTGTCACATTGCCTTCAAAAAGTGTCACATGTCACAGGTGACCAGCATGAGTCATCTCTCGATGCACTAAAACCATGGGCTTAGGTAAGCAGGGGCAGACATCACCTACTCAAAGCCTGCACTGTCTCTTTCTCAGAGAGCACACGCCCACAGAATCTGGCACACACAGGTAACGCTGCACACAGGCTGTGAGGGAGGGGACTAACCTTTGATAAAATATAATAAAACAAAAAACTGTGAGACCAACATTTGCATACAAAGAAGGTAAGCAGTGACCAGGTCCCTCCTGGGTGACAGGCAGACAAACAGCCCTGGGCAATCAAGGAGTCCCAGTCATGTACTTTGCACTCGTCACCACCAGACAGGGAGGCCTCTGCGTCCCTCTGAGGTCCAGCAGCACGTGGAACAAGTGAGGGAGGTCTGCCTTTCAAAGGTCAGCTTGGCCACCCCCTGAGTCCGGTCATGGTGCCCCTACCTGCCTGTGGCTTGAATGCCCTGGTTTTCAACGCCCCCCTCCTCTGAACAAATTCACCAGGCCTGGGAGGCCCCAGGCTCGCCCATTCATAGGGCAATCTAACCCAATTGCTCAGGAGCTCTGGCAGTCCAGTGGGTTCGGCACTGGGCCTCCCACTGAAGGATGGTGGTTCACAGCCACTGGCGGCCCCGCGGGACTGTCTGCCCCTCTCAAGAGCTTCAGCCTCAGAACCCCCAGAGTAACCGCTTAGAGTGGGAGTCGACCCTCGGCCCTGGATGCAGCTGGTGTCCAGGCCCCAGAGGGAACACACTGTCTGGTGACTGAACCATCCCGTCCTCCTCCTTCTCCTCCTTGGCTGGCAGAGGGGGAGGGATTTGGTCACAGGACCTTCTGAGGACTCAGGCTGAGAGGCGCTTGGTCAACCTTGAGTGGGACCACAGGGACACACTCGGTGACCCAGAGGTTCCCCCACACTGTGTGTGGGACCCCAGGTGCACCGCCACCAGGCAGTGAAGATACATGATGTCCACGTGCACACGACCAACCACACGCCTGCAGGTTCAAGAGACCAAGCCAGGACTCCCCCACCACTGGTCCCCAGCCAGCCCTGACTCCCCAGGACCTGCAGAAGTCCCCCTCATGCCCTAACATGTGCCTTGTGCAAGGAGACATGCCGGGAAACCCCTGGGGGTAGAAGCGTTCCGTCCTCACAGCCTCTCTCTACAGACTCACTCCTCCCAACTCACACTGGCGAGTGCAGGGGCCACATGCCCAGCTGTCCATGAACCAGCGGCGCCATGCCTCTGCCCCCAGACATCCATCCACGGGGACACCTACTTGTTTGGGGGTGTTGGCCAAGGCGGCATGAACATCAGGAGCTCGGAGCCCATTGGACTCCAGCAGCACTGTGGGAACAAGGGTGGGAGACGTAATCAACCAGCCGCCTGGGACCCCTGCCCTTCACTCATGCTCAGCCCTGCGGTGAGTGGGTCCCATGCACAGGTCCTTGCACAATGGGCAGTGGTGGACGCTCTCATGGGGGACTGGGTTCTATAAGACATCCTGATTTCTGGACCCAGGCAGCGCGCTAAAGGACACGAGGACACTTATAGGGAAAGGGGTTGGGCATCCTGGTGTCCCATGACATGCCACACGTCTCCTTATCTGAGGAGGCTGGCCTCCCAGGGCACCTCAGACAGCCAGGTGGAAACAACACCTCATGGGACCGACTGCGGCAGGGGGGCCAAGGCAGGACACAGAGGTCTCTGGCCTTGGCCTTTGCAAGGGCTGACCCTCCAGTCTCCCTTCCTGGGCTCTGCTGACATGGGGCTGGCAGCAAACCGTGTCCGCCTGCCCAGGTCTCAGCCTGGGGTCGGGTAGCTGTACCTGCGTGTGCCCGAGCGTGGGCCCTGAGGTGGCTGGGCTGGGTGAAGTGCTTCCTGCACTGAGCACACTGGAGGTCTCCCTGGCAGGCCTGCAGGTGGAGTGTCCCTGCAGTGACAGCGTGGGGTGGGGGGCAGAGGGTTACCCAGCATGTCATCCCCGGTAATGGTGACAGGCTGCGCACAGCTCAAGGACGCATCTGTCATCCTGAGCTGTCTGTTCCTGGTGTCGGCCACAGCCCTGCCCCATCAGACAGAAGGTAGTGCTGTGGCAGAGCAGAGAGCAGCTGCTGTCCCAGGTGCTAGTCAGGGGTCCCAGCCCGGCTCGGGCACAGGTGAGCACAGCCTTGTCCCCGAGTCTAGCCAGCACTGCACTGACCACCTGTGCAGGGGGTGAGGTCTCTCGGGCCACTGTGCCTTACTTGACACCAGCCCTCCACCAGCCACACCTGTTTCTCAGCCAGGACCCTGCCCCTGACTTGTCTGGTCCTCCTGCCGCGCCCCCCCCCCCCCCCCCACCCGAGGCAAGTATGGGTCTGTGGGACAAGAGCAGACCGTAGACGCCAACTCTCAGCAAGCCTAATGGGTAGAGCCTTCTGGCCTTGTCACTGTGGGAGCTGATGACCACGGCCTTCTCCAAAGAGCCACAGGTGGCTGTGGACAGCATGGGCTTGCCCAGTGCACCGTGCTGGCCGACATCCGCCCATCTCAGTGTGTTCTCTTTGAGGAAGAGAGATCTCGGTTGTCAGCCACAGAAAAAAAAAGGCATCCCGGCTCTGCACAGGGGAACCAGGACCAGCCACCCAAAAGGTAGTCCTGACGGTGCTGTGCACCAGAGGAGGAGGGTGCTCTCCTTGCCGAGAGACAGCCAGCCCATAACCCCACCACCATCCGCTCCCACGGCACAACCTCCTGTCAACTAGAGTGAAGGGCTGGAGTCGAGCCTGACCATCAGGTTACGGCTTGGCGACCTTACTTGGAGGCACTGCGGGAGACGAATCGCTCACTGGAGGTCAGACCTGCGCTCTCTGCTTGTTCTTCCTACTGACAAGCCAGATGGAGCCAGAGCCCCGGGAGCTGGAAGAGCCCGTGGAGACCCCTGCCAGTGCGGAGATGCTCACACCGCCACTGGATCCACAAGACCTTTCACCCACTGGCCTGTGATCTTCCTGTATTTGGTGTCATCGCATGTATTTGTGAGTCTGAAGAGGACTTTATAGACTGGTATCCGGTAAATGGGCTAATATCAGACTGAAGGACTTGATCTGCGATGTCAACTTGATGTACAATTACTCTTTTGTATAAAGTCCTGAGACAGTCATATACTTGATGTCAATTTCATGGTTGGGAGTGTAAGGGTGGAGTCTAGCCTGTCACTCTGGAAATAGCCAATGAGGTCTCTGTGTGGACATGGCTTTCTCCTGAGAATTCTGGGAAATCCAGCCTTATTTCCCCCTTCGAGATGAGAGAATCACAGCTCAGTCCCTTGGAGAAGCTCTACTGACAAGGCACAAGGCTAACTCCCTGTGAGACATCCTTGAGGAAAAGACACATGAAACTACCCTTGTGTCCTGAACCAAACAAGTCACATGGATGCAACCAGACCTCTGAAGCCGGAAAAGCCATGTAGAGACTCCTGCCAGCACTGAGATGCTTGAGAAGCCACAGAGAGGCCCCTGCAAGAACTGAGATGCTTATAACGTCACTGGATCCAAAGATTTTCTACCCACTGGCCTGTGATTGTCCTGCATTTGACATCAGGGCATGTGTTTCCTGCATCTGAAGAGGACTTTATAGATTGATATCCACCATGTGAGCTAATATCAGACTTATGACCTTGGGCTAGACTGGGTTGGAATGTTTTCTTAATGTACACTTGCCCTTGTGTACAAAACTCTTTCTTACATACATACACATGCTTATTAATTTGTTTCTCAAGTCTACTCAGACTTACACAGGCAGAGTCATTGAAAATGCTGCATGGCATGGAGCCACACTCCAAGTTCACAGAAGCAGCAGTCAGGAGACAGAAGACCCGGTGCACTTGGTAGCCCTGCCACACTGCAAGACTGCTTTGGAGAAGGGAGGAGCAATATGGTTACTTTGAAGACGGCGGTGCACCTGACCCGAGCTGTGACATTTCCTGTTAGCTCATACGCACATGAACATCAGGCGCTGAATAAGGAGGGCCGGAAAAGAACCACCATGTTTGGAGCTAGACGCTGGAGAAGAACACAGAAAGAACCACAAACCGCTCCAAGGAAGAAGAGTGGCCCCCGTGCTCCTCAGAGGCCAGGATGACGAGATTGTATCTCATGTCCTTGGGCGCGATGTCAGCAAAGACCAGTCGTGGATGAAGAACAGCATGTTTGGTAAAGGGGAGGGAAGGATAAAGGGAAGAACTTCAAGAAGGACTGACCGGTGGCCCCAACAGCAGTCTCACAGCCTGGGAAGGACTGTGAGCCCGGCAGAGGCCGGGTGTGCCCTTCTGTTGTGCAACGGCTCCTTAGGGGCGGGAGCTGACTCCATGGTACCTAACAACTGCAACACATCCTCGTGTGTGCACGCACACACATGCACACATGCGCACACGCATCCCAACGCCCAGTCATCCGTACTGCTCATGTCCACAGCACTCACAAGAGCGCATCCACACCCACTCTCGGGTACACACGCACACATGCACACACACACACAGTCACCAGCATAACACTGGCTCACACGTTTGTGCACACGTGTTTCTCCACTGGTGGTCAAGGAGACTTCATCCCAGTGACCAGACAGGCAGAATGACACACACGTCACATAGTCATTCCAACTGGCCAGCAGACACCACTGACCCTCTCTCTGCCTTTGAAACCCAACTTATGCCAAGATGCCCAGGAAGAAGTGGAGAGAAACAGAGGACACCTCACAGCCCACAGAGTCCACTGCACCAGCCTGCCCTCACCCAAGGTCCCACAGTGGGACTCTCACTGCATCAAGGTCTGATCCCATCCTCATGAGACTCACACACACTCCCCCACCCCCATGCTTTACCCTGACACCGCTCTCCTGCTTGAGGCTGGCCAGGCCTGTGCACACAAGGGCTCCGTGATTTGCTACCTTGGTTGTTCCCACAGGGCCCAGCCTGGGTGAATGATGGACAGCCCGGATCCTCCAGGGGCTCTGTTGGAAGCACAGTCATGCCTGCTCTTCCTCTTTGGTGGGGTTCCTTGGTGACAAATCTCTGAGGTAGTGTCACCCAGTCAAACTACCCAACTTTGGAATAAAACACCAGTCTCTGTGGCAGCACCAAAGAGCCGGGTCCCTTCTCCCAATGTGCCCAGAACCAGGGGAGCTACGGGCCCAACTGCTCATAATTATAGAGTCTCATGGTTCTGCTAGACCAGGGGTCCTCAACCTTCCTAATGCTGTGACCTCTCATACAGTTCCTCATGCTGTGGTGGCCCCTCAAACCATGAAATTATTTTCATTGCTACTTCACAACTGTCATTCTGCTACCATCATGACTCATCATGTAAATATATGATATGCAGGCTGTATTTTCACTGTTACAAATTGAGCTAAAGCATAGCGATGAATTGCAAAAACAATATGTCACCACCTATTGTGAAGTATTTACTCTATTTGTCAGCTCATAAGATGCACTCCCCGCCCCCCAAAGAGGGAGGGGAAACAGGGGTGTGTCTTATAGTCCAAAGATGTGGTACCCCAGGACTTTTTTTATGATCCCATGCGCCCGCTGACTGGCCGCTGCTGTTTGCAGGTTGTGGATTGCTGGGGTGGGGGCGGAGGGAAGAAGTCCTACCTCCTGGAGTCTCCATGTCAGTCGGATCACATGATGGGCACAGCACACGCCTATTCTCATTTATAAATGAAAGTGATGATGGTTCCTAACACCACTGTTGAGTTTACGCTGTTAAATATTATCCTATTTTGCTTTATTTTAATAGATATTTTAGTGTATTGGTACTATTTGGCTCAGAATATTTTTTTCTTGTTTTACTACTCTAAAAACTGGGTGCATCTTATGGTCAGGTGCATCTTATGAGCCCAAAATACAGTATTTCTAATCACAAATGAGATTTTGTTTTGAAGCATGGTGTAACTACAGTAACAATTTTCATACCAGGTACTCATATATGGGTGTATCTGCATGTGGGTGGACCCACCTGGAGATGGATAGAATGTGTGCTTTCAATGATCTTAGACACCCCCTGTGAAAGGGTTGTTTGACTCCCAAAGGGGTCTGGGTCCACAGGTTGAGAACGGCTGTTCTGCAAAGCAGCAGCTGTCCTGCAGACTTCTGCTGCCCAGACTGAAGAAGGTGCAGCCACAGGGCAGGCCACACGAGGGCCCCCAAGCCAACCCTAATCCTCTGTCTCCCCCCCCCTCCTGGATTTGGGGGTTCTGCCCCAAGGCCATCCCCCAATGTCAGTCTCTGAGTCTTGGAGCGGCTCATGGGTTTGAATCACCGACCCCTGGGGGAGCAGTACTCCTGGGATCAAGGGTAGCGCAGGGGCATGGTACACACCCTGCTCGAGGAAGGGCGGGCCACCCAGGGCTCTGCCAAGAGTGCCCATTTTTTTCTTGTTTTACTGTTCTAAAACGGGGTGCATCTTATGGTCAGGTGCATCTTATGATGTGAAAAATACATTATTTCTAATAACAAACAAATGAAATTTTGTCTTGAAGCATAGAGTAGCAGGGGTAACAGTCTTCACACTGGATATTCATATGTGGGCACATCTGCACGTGGGTGGACCTGCATGGAGATGGACAGAGGCTCCGCTCACTTGATCCTAAGAACTCTGGGAATGTCTGGTGGTCAGTGGGGTCAGACTGCCGTTGGTGCAGACTGGGAGTCAGGCAGCATCCTCGGTGGGCATCGGAGGGGGCCTTGGGAAGCCCCCATGACACTAGGCTTGTGGACCTCAAGCAGACTAGTGTGTGTGAGAAAGGGGCACAGCTGGACTAAGGGCTACCTTTTCCTGGCTATGAGCACAAAGTCCTCCCAGAATGACTCCAGAAGTCCCCCCCCCCACTCTGAGTGGCTATGCCCCTGGCCCTTACAGTATTTATAAATAAAAATAGCTGCCCACATGAGTCCTACCAGCAACCATCTTCTGAGCTAGGTGAACCAGCTCCTAATCTTTAAAACAGTAAAGACAGAGGAGTGCCAAACAGTCGGCTAGGCCTGTCCATGATCCCAGGAAAATGCAGTTGATGCTGATCCAGAGTGACCCTAAAAGGCAGGGTAGCACTGTCCTTGTGCATTTCTGCAAGAATAACTCCTTCAAACAGCTGACCTTGCAGCTAGCGGCCCAACATGTGTCCAGGAGCCAGGAAGTCCTCTGCTGTGGACTGGACCCTGTATCATTGGGGTTCTTTCCAAGAATGAAAGTTCACAGGAGCACACAGCCTCCTCTCCTCTAGAGAGTTTGAGCCACCTATGTTGTGATTATCAATGCCTGACCTACAGTGCTCTGTAAGGACCCAATAACCACAAAGCTCCCTGCCACAGACTTGATCCAGATTCACATAGACCTTATGTGTCAAGGTCAAGGCTGTAAACCTTTATGGGCACAGACAGCCTCGCTTTATGGCACCCAGCCACAACACTGGAGGGTCCAAAAGGCGACTGGCTGGGGCAGGGTCCAGTCCAGAGAGAGGAGTGAACTCCAAGTTTTCTCAGAGGCCAGAGTTAGTGTGCTGGGGGGGGGGGGGGGGGGGGGGAACTAGGGCAACACCCCTTAACTTCTTCATGGAATGGAATCTACCCATCTTCAAGGCAACCGTTCTTTGGGGGAGCGTTCACCCTGATCCCGCTTTGAAGGGTGGGTGAGAGGGTTACGTTCAGCGTGAATGGACAGCCACCGAGACTTCACCCTGGGTGAGCATGGGGCTGCAGAGAAGGGTGTGGTGCCCACCTCCCAAGCCGGCCGGGCAGGTGCGCTCAAGCTTACCTCGGGGCTCCAGGGCAGGGCTGCGGGAGCCCCAGCTCTGGTACAGCGTGGCCAGCTCCTTTGGAATGAAGGTCTTGAAGATGCTGACGATGTCCAGGTGCTTCTCCGGGCCCTGGGCAGCGGCCGGCTCCTCCTTGTCCGTGGGCGGGGTCTGCAGCGCTGGGCTGGCCCTGGTCCCAGAGACGCCGCCCAGCACCCTGGGCTCTGGCGTGGTCTTGGAGAGGGTCTCTCGGGGAGGTAGAGGCTGCACCCTGTCGCCTTTCCCAGGAGGCTGGCACGGTGACAGGGAGCTGAGCTTGGCTTTTGCGGAGTCCAGGGCACTGTGCTTCGGAGTGGGGGTCGGACTGGGCGCCCCCTGCTTCTCGGCCGGCTTGCTGGGGGCCGGAGGACCAGCGCGGGCGATGACAGAGGGCGCGGGGGCGAGCTGGGCGCCAGGCTCAGGCTTGGGCTGCGCCTGGGGGGCCGCGGGAGTGAGGCCCTGCCGAGCCTGCCCCTGCCGATGGCCATCCGGGCCTGGGGCCCATGGCTCCGAGGGCTCCGCCTCTTTGGCGCGGGGCAGCCCTGAGGCCTTGGTGGTGACGCCCACCAGAGGGGAGGAGCCGCCCCTGGGGGCGGGCCCTGCGCCGGGCCCCTGCGTGCGTGAGAAGCGCGCCACGGGCAGAGGCTGGCACTCCTTGCCGCCCAGGGCGGGCGGGGGCCCCGTGCGGCCACTGCGCGCCAGGTAGACCAGGTGATTCTTGACGCTCCTGGCGCCGTTGGGCTGCACCCAGAGCGGCACGGCCGCGCTGCCACCGACCCGGTGCCAGATACGCTTGTGCACCCACAGTGCCTCGGGATACAGGGTCCGGTGGCTGCAATAGGGGCAGGGGTGCACAGGCAGGGGCGCCACCTCCCCGCTGCCTGCGCCGCGCGACGACAGGGCGCTCAGATCCAGCGGCCCGGCCCCCGGGGGCTCCCTGCCTGGCGTGTCCGAAGGCGGCTTCTCCTTCAGGAGGTCCTCGCCAGTCGGGTGCCCCGAGGCGTCCCCCTCGGGCTCAGGGCGCAGGGCCGAGGTCTTCGGGTCCAGCAGCACCCTGACACGTGATTCCGGTCTTCGGGGAGCATCATGGCGACTCTTTTCCAGAAGGTGGACCAGAGCGGGGATCCCCGACGTCACTGCGTCCCCCAGGGCGAGGCTCGGGGCTCCACGGGCCAGCAGGACAGGCTCTGCCTCCGCGGGGGAGCTGTAGGACGCTGCCCCTGGAAAACGTGAAGCGAGACTTGAGGTTACCACCGCCGCGGAACCGGAGCCCCGCGCCCCAAGAATGTCGGGGCGGAGCGCCTGGAAGCAGGTGAGCAGGGCTGCCCTCCACCGGGCAGAGGGTGGGGGCCGGGCCTTTCTTCCCAGGCGCCTCGGGGTGGCTTCCACCGGCCCTCCTTCCGGTCACCAGCTGGGCAGGTAACTGTCCACATCACTCTGGGCTTCTGTAGCAGAGACCCAGCCCCAGGGCCACAGTGTCAGGCACGACCCACAGCGACCCTGCAGCAAAGCACGGACCTGATCCGGTGGATCTCTGGGGCTGCAGACACTTGCAAGAGCAGATGGCCACCACCCTCCCCCCACCCAGCAGACAGGAGCGACTGGGGGGTTCCAACACCAAGTGAGCTTGTCCATAGCCGCCCAGTGCTGAACCCACTGCACCCAAACTGCAGAAAAAGATCCCAGTGGAAGTCTTGTGCTGGCAAACACGCATGCACTTCATATTCTTTGGGACAAGAGACCAGTCCTAGAAGTTTTAACTGTTCTGACCCTGCCTCTGTGGAAAAGCATGCCCCCCCACCCCCCACACAGCACACCCATACAGCCCTATGAGGATCCCAAGGGGAGAGAGGCAGGGAGACTATTTTCCACTGATCAAACTGAAAGACAAAACATCTGGGGTCTTAAAGACTTGAAGGTAAACAAGCAGCCATCTAGCTGGGAAGCAACAAAGCCCACATGGAAGCTGCAAACCAGCCTGTGTGATCACGAGGTATAGATAGGATCAGGGATCAGGCATCAAAGAACAAAAAATCCCATCACTGTGAATGAGGGGGATTGTGGAGTGGAGACCCAAAGCTCATCTGCAGCCAACTGGACACTCTCTTACAGAGGGTGACAAGGAAGAGAAGAGCCAGGGCGGGTGCAGTTTAGCACCGATGAAACACACAACGTTCCTCTAGTTCTTTATTGCTTCTTCCCCGACGCTATCATAATCCCAATTCTCTTACAGACCCGGCTAGACCCAAAGGATGTTCACGGGTACAGATAAGAGCTGAAAACACAGAGAATCTAGGACAGTTAAACCCCTCAGGACCAATAACAAGAGTATAGATACCACGAGGGAAAGGGGAAAGTGGCAGGAGAAAGGGGAAATCTATCACAATGATCAACATATAACTCCCTCCCTGGGGGACGGACAACAGGAAAGTGGGTGAAGGGAGACATCGGTCAGTGTAAGACATGGGAAAAATAACAATTTGTGAATTATCAGGGGCTCGTGAAGGAGAGAAGGTTGGGGAGGGAGGGGGAATGAGGAGCGGATACCAAGGGCTCATGTAGAAAGAAAATGCTTTGAGAACGATGATGGCGACAAAGGGACAAATGTGCTTGACACCGTGGATGGATGAGTGGATTGTGATGAGAGTTGTAAGAGCCCCCAATAAAGTTTTGGGGCTTTTTAAGTCTAAATCAACAAAGACTCTGCCTGTGCAGGATCAGTGTCACCAAAGAGATGACTCAAGACCCCACACCCACTGCCACCGAGTGCCCTCCGACTCACATCGACCCCATGGGGCCGTCAAACTCCCCCGAGGGCTTCCAGCCTGTTACTCTACTGCAGCAGAAAGCCTGGTCTTTCTCACAGTGTATGTAGCCACACGCCCTCAGGGCTGTTGCAGGATCAGGAATCCCAGAAACACATGTGCCACACTGTATCATCGTTCTGTGGTGGCCTGACACGGGCCTGACTCTCCTGAGCTCGGGCTCTCAGCGTCCAGATGGCATGGGTGACACCAGAGAGGTCAGGGTGAATGGAGGGCCAGGCGTGCTACATGCCCAGCAGAGACTGACTATGGTGACAACCCTCCTGGGATGCCTGGCCATCCTCAGTGCAGGAGGCCTGAGCTCCCATAAGCAGCAGTGGGCATGATGAGCAGGGCATGCTGGGAGACGACCAGCAGCATGACACAGGAGTTGTTCACAAGAGCCTGGCTCGACCACCTCAGTCCTTATAAGAAAGGGGAGACTGGGAAGCAACAGGGAACCCAGTTGGGGAAACAGAGGGATCATGGAGTTTGTCCAGGGACCTTGGGACATGCCCTTCAAGTGGCAGTAAGAGAAGCCAGGTGGTTGGGGCCAGAGAGGAGTCCACTGAGCCAGGGTGTTAATGAAATATGAGGAGTTACAGAGGAGGAGACCAAACTGGTGTGGTGGGCAAGGGAGAGACGGTAGGGTTGGGAGACACCTCCCACCCTCAAGAAGACCTTGGAGGAAATGGAGGCACACGGCTCTCATAAAAGGGCCTGACTAGAGAGAGAGGGCAGGAGACACTGAGGAGACAGGGGGCTCTGCATTGGAAAGGCTGAGGAGAGAGGTGCATGAGCTGCTAGGGTGCAGAATCTGAGGGGACCAGACCCACTGCCACCTCGTCCATTCTGACTCCTAGAGGGCAGAACAGAACCACCTGTGCCTCTTTTTCAGAGCGGCCGCTGGGTTCCAGCCACAGATCCCTGCATCCCCAAGCCCAGGCCTGTGCTTCACCCGCAGTGCCACTGGGGCTGCTTATGTAACGGCAAAACCCAACCAGCCTAGAAATGAGGGCTAATGACAGGGCCAGACTGGGGCCGGCCGGGAGCCCTGCCCCAAGTTCCTTTGCAATCCCTGTCTGCTTCTCAGCTGCAGGGCCAGACAACCCGCGGTCCCGTCCCTGCCACAGTCCTGAGTACACCACTCCCTTCAGTGGACAGGAGTCCACCAACATCCTGTGAGTCCCTGTGCTAACGGAACCATAGGTAAACGACTCCACACTTTAGGGGCCATAACTCGATATCTGGAAAGAAGTGTTTTCCTATTAAACGGGGGGGGGGGGGGGGGGGGGGGGGGGGGGCGGTTCTGATGAAACACATCAGCTTAGTGCCATGGAGGTCCCTCTCTGTGGCAGTCATGTCCTCATGCCAATATCATGATTGAGAGTCTAGGGGTGGAGCCTAGCCTGTCAATCTGGAGATAGCCAATGAGACCTCTGTGTGGGCATGGCTTTCTCCTGAGAATTCTGGGAAGTCTCGCAGTATTTCCCAATCTGCGAAGAGAGTCTTGACTCAGTCTCTTGAAGACACTCTACTGACAAGACAAGATGGTGACATGCTGATAGATCCTGAGTCCTGGAACCTCGAGGAAACGGGAAGAGAAGCCTCAAGGGCTTGTCCTGATGGAATCAGACTTCTGGGGCCAGAGAAGCACAGAGAGACCTCTGCCAGCGCTGAGATGCTTCTACCACCAATGGATACTGCTGATGTACCCTGAGCCCTGGAGCCATGGGGAGACCCCTGCCAGCACTAGGATGCTTCTACTGCCGCTGGATATACAAGACTCTGCGCCCACTGGCCTGTGATTGTCCTAGTGTTATTGCATGTGCTTCATGAATCTAAGAGAGATTTTATAAACTGGTAACGGACATATGGTCTAATGTCGGACATATGACCTTGGATTGGACTGGGTTGGGATGCTTTCTCAATGTTCCACTCCTCTTGTATATTAACCTTTTCTTTATATCCATATGAGTGTTTATGATTTTGTTTCTCTAGTCTACCTGGACTAACATACCATTCCTTGTGCTTACAAACCTCTTCTTATGTTCATATGCGGGTTTGTGAGTTTGTTTCTCTAGTCTACCCAACTGACACACTCTCAGACTGCCCATCACAGCGGTGCAATCCCCACCACGACCCAGGGAAGGGCTCCCGGGAGTCCAAACGGACCGGACAGCAGCCGCTTTGTAAATCACTTCTCTGGGGGCTCTTACATTTCACTCATCAAATGTATCAAGCATATTTGTCCCAATGTTGCCATCATCATTTCCAAAACATCTTCTAGTTGAGCCCTTGGTATAAGCTCCCCTCCCCTCCCATTGTGCATCCTTAATCAATTATGTATTGTTATTACCTCGTATCTTTACACTATCTGTTGTCTCCCTTGACCCACCTTTCTGCTATCCATCTCCTTTGATGGGGGGGGGGGCACTGGATAGCCAAGATCATGATGCCCCCCCATGCACTAAGTTCTCAGCACACATTCCAGATGGCAGCTGTGCCAAGTGGCATCCATGACTTGTCCTCACACCTTGTGCTTCACGAGGGGCACAGCATGGGAATTCAGAGGAAGTGCACCCCAAAGCACTTTCACCAAGAAAACCGCTTTTTGGTTGTTTTGTTTTTCATTTTAAGCCATGCCTGTGACCAAGTGTTTCTGTTGCAATGTCTAATTACCAAAAGGGAAGATGAAGTGCAGATTCAAAGAATTTATAATGAATCTGTAGCAGTACGATTTAAAAACCCGCTGCCCCATCCAATTCACCAAGTATCCTGCCCTTTTACGGGGACCGTCCCTCCTGATAAAATGCCCCAAAGTGAATGAGACTAAAACAGGAGAAGCACTCACAGTGCTCGATATGTAACCACACACACCCCTCTGGGGGACAAACAGAAACCGTGGAGGAAGGGAGGCAGCAGGCGGTGCAAGATATGAAAATAATAATAATTTATAAATGATCATGGACTCATGTGGGGAGGAAGAGAGTGGGAAAATGAGAAGCTGATACCAAGGGCTTAATAGAAAGTAAATGTCAGTAAATTTACAAATGCAATTTTATTTAATTCACAAAGGAACTAACTGAAGTGCAAATAATTTGGCAAAATATTTACAGCTATCAAATATAATAAGGAATATTTATATTTTTATTTTCTGACTTCTTGCTTATGCCACAATGATAATTTTTTTAATTTTTGAAGATGTATTTGGCTGCTGCTAGATTTAGTAAACTTGAATAATCCTAAGTAGTCTACTCAATCTGTATTTTTCCACTGAATTCTTATTATTCAAATGATTAAAATATACAGACAGTTATGTATAACATTATATGTCTTACTATAATTTTCAAATTATTTCAAGTTCACTTTATTTTCCAAGCTATAAGGTTATATAACAAGTCAATAAAAATTAAATCTCTATACTAAAAAAAAGAGAAAGTAAATGTCTACAAAGTAATGATGAGCCTGTGAGGAAATATGCTTGATTCAATTGGCAAGTAACAATTGTTATAAAAGCTAAAGAGCCCCCAATAAAATGATCTTTAATAATAATAATAATAATATCTCCCCATTCTTGCTTCTCAGGAGCATTCCGACTATATTTCTTCCAACACAGATTTGTGCTTCTTCTGAGGAAGGTAAGCATCTGTATGCTGCATGCATCATTCGAGAGGCTGGATTCTGTGAGGAAGGACGTGGGACCAGGGTTGGAGGCAGGCTCATTGAGAACCTGGGATATGCACATGACTCGACCTGGCTGGCTGAAAGTGGGGAGTCCTCAAAGCCCTTGCTGCAGCCTTCAGTCTGGATGACAAAGTCCTCACCACTCGACCAACAGACCGCATCATGATCAACGGAGAACAATCTCAAATTGTCTAGGGTTGTGTCCTGCTTTGATGCACAATCGATACGCAAGGGATCACATGACGCGATGCACTGGGCACGTCCACTGCGCCAGGCCTCGCTACAGACGGAAAAGAAAGGGTGAGACGCAGGTGCTCCTGACCCAGCCCTGGCATTTCCCACCGCCACGCAAGCAGGTGAAAGTGGGACACTGAGGAAGGACGACTGAAGGAGAGTCGATGCCTGTGAGTTAGGGTGCTGGTGAGCTGGTGCACCAGAAGAGAAGACACATCTGTCATTTCAGAGTGGAGCTTGGCATGCAGGATAAATGTCATTTCTCTACTACACGGACATCCATGGCCTGGGACCTGAGATGCAATGCACCAAGATGGCCACTAGATGGCACATGCTCATAATGTAAGCCCCACTCTGGTTGCCCCGGGCTTCCTGGGTGGACTCAGTGGGTCGCACACCAGCAACTACCTTCCAAAAGCAGGTCTGTACCAGCAAGACACATGCACTCCGGTCAGCAGCTCTCCCTTGGGCCACACTGCTGGCATCTCCTGGCTCCCAGAGCCGTGACTTTCTCCTGTGCTAGAGAAGGCAGTGTGCGTGCTCCTCCCGTGGGTGACCCCAGCCCGCTGGAGATGTCGGGGGCCCAGCCCAGTGACAGGGAGGACTGGCCACTTGGATGCTGTCACTCCCTGCCAACAGTCTGCTAGTCCAGGGGCGGCCCTGCCACTAGGGTGTGAAATGTTCACAACTCAAGAGTTGAGTGCTCTCCCACCCACCCTGCAGAGTCCAGCCCGGCCCGGAGCTGGGTCCAGCTGGGCGACTCTGACTCTACCCCCAAAGCCTGTGGTGCAGCAAACGGGCCACTGTCCCACTAGGCAACAAGCCAAAGCCAGTCTTCCCGTGACACGCTCTCCCTGTGTGTGCACGCACATGGAGGGGGTGGAGGGTGGTCTCGGCCTCTCCCCACCTGCACACCCGCCAACAGGAGTCCATAGCGCTGCATGCCCAGGTGGTCAGCGGTCAGCACACATCATCCCAGCAGGAACTCGGGCTGTGTCCTTGGAAGAGAGGACAGGCATTGCCATCTGCTGGTCAGATGAAGTCACTGCATGACGGCCCTTAGGACCTGCCCTCCCATGGCCACATGAGCCAAGGAGCATGCTGGGAAAAGGCAGACGCACCCAGTCACATGGGTGTGCGTGCAGGGGAGGAGGGGAGGGGCAGTTTGGAGGGCTGGCCGGGCTTGGTGTGGGTCAGAGCCCATCCTGAGATGAAACACCCCCCAGAACCCGGTGGAGAGACAGTCAGACACTGTCTTTCCAGGGGCCAGTATGGACAGACTGCAGGGAGAGCCGGCACAGCCTGGCCAGGGGCAGGTGGTCAGAGCGCGTGGCTGGGTGGGGGTCGGGGTGGAGCAGGAAGCACAGGGGCCCTGGCAGCACAGTGGCTGGGCTGTGGTTCGCATGGTCGGGTGTTTGAGACCAGGAGAAAGACGGGCTTTGAGCCCCCATAGGCAGGTACCGCCGCCTCGGACACCCCCAGGGGCGTTCTGAGTCAGCGCCCACTAGACGGCAGCGAGGTTTTGAGTTAGGGTCTAACTTCGGAGGAAAAACAAAACATCAGCATCAGCCAAGCAGAGCCCCCCCAGAACACACCCACAGCGTTTCTGTGACAGAAATCTCTGAGATGCAGCCCTCAGGCCTCTGCATGGGCCTGACTTGGATGGGACAGGGGTGCCCTGCGCGGCCCTCCCCCCCTCCACGCCCCCCTACAGCTGTTAGAACCATGCCTGCTATGTCGGTCGATGTGGGCATGGTGGGCTGAGACAAGCACCAATGACAGCCAGGCACTGGTGTCATTGCACGTGGTTTCTGGCACACCTGGTCCTGCAGCACTATGTGTCTATGCTTGGTGGAGACAGGGCAGGGCTCCCCGATACAGGCAGGAGGGGGCCCCCAGGAAACAGACACCATAAGACGAACAGTGTCCTAGGGCCCTGGAGCCCCGGGACCCACCTGTCCATGGCAGCCAGCTTTGAGGGGTCCCTGGACAAGGGGCTTCTAATATCCCTACAATGACAAAAAGGAACACCTGCTGTCAGCATACTGTAACCACACACCCCATGCTGAGAGCTGAACTCACGCCAGCTTGCTCATTTTAGAAACTTTTAAATGAAATCCTGTGGTTTGAAGGAAAAGAGACAAGGCTAAGGTGGTACACCAGTCCCACCAGCACTCTGTAAAGGGAGTGGATGGTCTTGGATGGCCTGTGGACAGGTCTGCACTCTGCCCTCTAGGACTTTGAGGGCAGGCCTCCCCTCTCCTCTGAAGGACCTTGGGAACAGGCCTGTCCTCTGCCCTGTAGAACTTTGGGGACAGGTCTTTCCTCTGCCCTCTAGGAGTTTAGGGACAGGCCTCCCCTCTCCTCTGAAGGACCTTGGGAACAGGCCTGTCCTCTGCCCTGTAGAACTTTGGGGACAGGTCTGCCTCTGTCCTCTAAGATTTTGGGGACAGGCCTGCCCAGTGTGTGGAATCCACCAGATGTTGGCAGGTTTGGTTTGGTTTCACACCAAGCCAGTGACAGTGCCCACACTTTCTGGGGCCACCAAGATCGCTGTCTTCTCGTATCCTCCCACCGCCAACATGGACCCACACAGCCCCGGACGACGAGTGCCAACAGGGAAGACAGGAGGCCTTCGATGCATCTAAGTGCAGGTGCCAGCAAAGACTACAGGAAGTGTGAGGGCCGCCCAGAAAGCCGATGGAGCTGTCTCTGGAGGAGGCCAGTCACAGTGCCCCTGAGGGGCAAGGACAGAGACCTGGTCTCTCGCTCTGTGGACACGTCCAGAGAGATGGTCCCCAGCGAAGGACATCATGCTGGACAAAGCACAAGGACAGAGAAGAGGACGGCTCTCCACATGGTGGCTGGACACGGTGGCGGCAACCGCGGGCTCCATCAGGAGAGCCATGGCAAGGACGCCTGGGCGCTGCTCCGGGGACCCCGACGCTCCTAATGATAACCAAAGCAACGGGTATTACCCCCACGCCCCTGCCCAGGCTTCCACGGGCCACCGTCAGCCGGATCTCACACAAGCAGTGACCAAGCCGCACGAGGCTCAGAGCCAGTGTTCCTTACGAAGGTGAGCGTCTTTGGGGAGGGGTGGTTTGGGTTTAAGGAAGACATCCGCCCTTGTGTGGGGTCTCACGCAGCCTACATTGGGAATTCTGCTCCGCACAGCCCCACTCTGAGCAGCTTCTGCTGCCCCCTGCTCAGTGGTGCCGTGAAGCGCCCACGTGGGCAGCGTTCCTGCTGGATGGGAGAACTCCCACAGAGGTTTAAGCGGGATCTCCCAGCCAACTCCCAGCAGGCTCGGTGTCCCTTCAGACCCACCCCCGCCCTGAGCCCATGCCCACTCAGAGCACAGCTGACCCACCGGATTTCCAGAGTAGAAACCCTTAAGGGCGCAGACAGCCTCCTCTCTCTTCTGCAGAAGGGCTGGGGGTTTCAAACTGCGGGCCTTATGGTTACCAGTCCGACGCCTAGCCAATCTGAGGATGCTCCTCACTGGCAGGACAGAGCCTGTCTCACCGAGCCCAGTTCCAGCCACCCTTCCCCAGAGGTGCCAGCATGTGGATGGCATGCCCGCTTCTCCAGCAGGCTCTGTGCACAGGGAATAGAGCCGTTCATGCACACGCCGGAGAGCAGCATGCAGCCAGTAAGGTGGGGACTCTCCCTGCAGCGCCCTCACTCCAGGTGCAGCTGCCTGCCTTCTCCCTGACCCCCGGCCTGCAGGTGAGCTACAAGAGCCCTGTGGACACCACAGCCAAGCTGGGCCTCGAAGGGAAGGCTGGGCATTCAACCCACCTGGAGGCGTGGTGTGAGGAAGGCTGGGACCATGCTGCTGGAGGGACAGAGCTGGGAGCCAGTGGGCAGCTGCACCCCGGTTCCAACCACCTTCACCACGGGAAACCGGGGGCAGGTTTAAGTACAGACCAAGTTCACTTTGAGGCCAACGCCAAGCTAGTGGTTTGCTAGGAAACCCACATGACAATGTGGCCCTGGGACCTCGAACAACAGGGGACAGAGATGGGGTCACTCGGAGAGGGAAGTCTGTGGCCAGTTCACACAGTGCCAGGCCCGAACCTCATCATGCACACCACCTACGCCCACAAGGAGAAGAAGAGTCACACACACGTACGCATGCACAGATGCATACACACACACACACACACACACACACACACACACACATTTCTCCAAACGCCAGCTAGGAGTCAGCCAATAGCATGGGGAAAATGGAGACATCCAGAGGTCACAATCTCACCAGGCAAGGAAGACAGGAGGCTACAAAGTGGTCACTACCCCCGGGGTCCTACGCTTGTTGTACCAACACAGCCAAAGAAGATAGGCAGGTTTGTTGTGACAACGTGGCCAATGAAACACGTAAGATCAACTGAAGGGCAGAGACTCAAATGGCTCAGCAAGCCCATCCCCTCGCTCTCTGCTCTTGGATCTTCAGACCAGCCGGCTGCCTTGTTTGTCCTGTGCCTCGATCTGCAGCTGCACTACCCATGGGGCACCCAATCGTGGACTGTGGGGCTGTGAGTTGAGGTTCCTTCAAGCCCTGCTTCCCCACACTCCAGGAATATACATCTCAAGCTGGGGACTGTCGGACTCTGTCATCGGGCTGACTGTTGGTGACCTGCTCTGCTGTTTGCAGCTTATGATGGGATAGCCTGGATTGCTCTACAGAGCCCTCAAGACTCCAAGGACTGCCAGTCCACTAGTTGTCTCACACAAGTGAGTTGCACCGAGCCACTTGTACTGCTTTATAGATTATTTAACTGTCTACTTCTTACCTTGTATATCCTTCTATTTATATAAATATATAAAGAGAATTACTAGTGTCCTGGTTTTGTTTCTCTAGAGAACCCTGCCTAACAACGCGTGACAAATTCATGGGCATGTGTGTAACAGGTGTGCCCACAGAAACACACAGGAGAGAGGGGCCAGGGGCCAGGCCTGAACCCTGGGCTCACTCCCCGCCCCTTCCTGAACTCCGTCCCCAGCACACAGAGCCTCCGAATGTCACAGAGCAGGTGGAGGGACGGGTGCAGAGAGCAGGCACTCTCTGTGAGCTCTGTGGAGCTCACCAAGTGAGCATGCAACCAAGTCCAAGGTGTCCTTCAGGCCCCAAGCCTCCACCACCTTGCCAAAGCCCCTGATGGGGGTTTCCAAGCACAACCCAGTCTACCACCCTGGGGTGGCATTGGACAGGCAGCCCCTGGGAAAGTTGATCCATGTGATTCCAGAGACTGAAGCACAGTGTAAACCCCCCCTAGCCCTGCCAAGGGGACCCTGTGTGCACCCCTGTGACTCCCCTCTTAGACTCTGCCCTGGGACTCCAGGGACACACACAGCCCATCTCTGGGAGGTCAGTCCTGCTGATGGCCTCCCTGCATGAAGGCAGCATGTCTTCCTAAGACTGTGATCGATCGTGTCCATTCACATCAAGGCCCTGTGCCAGGTGGAGCTGCCCACCCCCCTGGGGAGGGGTGTCCCAGGCTGCCATCTTTCTGCCAGCAGGGGACCAGGTCATTTCCCCAGCACCCATCCCCTGCCCACACCCACTCCTCAGTCCAGGACACAAAAGCTGTAGTGGGCTGGCCACCTGGTGTCCCCCTTGAAAAGGCAGACAGTGGCAGGGAGGCAGGCAACTGGGGTCTGGGTCCTGGTGGGGGGGAACAGCAGCAGGTCCCCCTGGCATCTCCCACCTAGGTGTCTCCCCAACATGAAGGGGGGGGGGTTCTTGGCTCAGTCTGGACAGTGTGACCAGACTGGACTGGGCAGCACTGGGCGAGGTGAGGCTCACCTCTGAGGGGCTCCAGGGGAGCAGGAAGCTGCAGCTGAGTCAGCAGGGGTCTATTCTCAGGGGGCATGCCCCCCCCCACCTCCCACTTCCAGGCTCCTTCTCTAGATCCCCGTGATGCAGGGCTGGGAGGGAGGGGCTATCCTTTTGCCCACAGGGACACAGAAGCCACTCTCCGCCGAGTCCACACCCCAACAGAGAAACTGCCAGCCATGCTCCCCACCACGCCTTTCTGCCTGTTTGGTTTTTGAGCCAAGAGCGAATAGGGACGGATGACACCAGGCGGCAAAGACCAGCTGGAAGGGGAAGAGCTAGGGGGCCTGACCTCAGCCTCTGTGGGCAGCCCCAGGCTGCTGGAACCAGGCGGGTGGGCTTCTGAACTAGTCTTCCTAGCAGGGGTCTGGGTCAGGCTTAACCCATGAAACCACCAAACACAAATGCCCCTTGCCATGGAGTGGACTCCAGCTCCTGGGACCCTATAGTATAGGGCAGGGTGAAACTGGCCATGTGGGTCTGGGACTGTCCTCGTTACTGATGGGCAGCCGGGCAGCCTCAGCCTCCTCCCTGATGTGCACAGCTGGTGGTTCCAGTGTAACCACTGTGCCACAGATGAAGCCCTGATTATACGGGAGGGGGAGGGGGAAGGAGAAAGAAGAGGGGCTTCTACTCTGGACACAGACACACGTCCTTGAAGCCAGGGGTTTTGCCTGTTCTTCAGTCCCACAAGACTCCCACATGACGCAGAGAAAGAACCGCCCACATCAGTGCTGAACCCAAACGCCTCGGGCCACCCACACCCGGAACGTCGTGGAGCCAGGTGACCCGGGCCAGCGGCAATTTGCAACTTGCTGGTGTTGGACGGAGCAGACCCACCGATGACAGGTGAGCTTCAGTCTTGCCCACCTCCCACCTTGGCTAGGAGCAGAGAGGCGGCAGACGGCACACAGCCCCTCCCTCTCCCCGACCGCGGCCCCCGCCTCCCCCACCATGTGCCTGAGCTGGCAAGCTTCCAACACCAGTCGTGGCGGCCCTGCCCAGGCGTCTAGATGCTTCTGACTCAGCGACCTGCGGGGCCAGGCGAGCTCCCCACCTGTGCAGGACCGCCAGGCCTTTCTCCCGTGGACCCTCCAGGTGATCTGCACAGCCAGCATCTGGGCTAGCAGTTCAGGGCTTAACAGCTCTAAGACTCAGATAACTAGCCAATTCCCTCAAATAAGCCAACGGCAGCACCAACCAGGAAGAGCTTTCTAATGACAACACCCTCCAGGGTGGACGCAGGACCTGCAGCTCAAGACACTCAGGCGACGTTTCAGCGCACGTGGGTCCTGCATTCTGGACACGCTGCCATCACGCAGCCACACTTGTCCATCGGAGAGCCAGCTGCCGTCACTCCGCGGCCTCCCACTTCCTACCGAGGCCCAGACACCCTGCGCAGTCTCAGTCTAAACCACAGGGACCATGAGAATGGACCACAATCCCAGCAGACAGCATCTGCTGCCACTGATGCTCCCGTGGGAGCCTGAGTGTGAGGGACGGGGTGCTACATGGGAGGCAGGACTCCCCGAGGAAGACCCACAGTCCAAGAGCGTAGAATGGGGCCCAAAGCCAGGTCCCTCAGGGACTGCACAGCTTTGGTCACCAGAGGTCCCTTCCTGGAGGGCCTGGGCCCCTCAAACTCTCACCTCTCAGAAGCTCCATGCACAGAGATGTTGTGGGCTCTGCTTACAATGTGTCTGGCGCACACCCACACTGGTTATCGCCCTCTCTTCCCTGCCCCGCATGGCCATCCACATATAACGCAGACACACGCTCTCGCACACCACAAACACCTAAATCACCCTCACCCACAGGCAAGCACACGTCATCATGATCCCAGGGGAAATGTGCTGAGTTCAGGGACCCGGGTGGCACGGAGGGGAAGGCCGGCGGTTCCAGCCCACCAGCCACTCCAAGGGAGAAAGACAAGGCTGTCTGCTGCTGGAACAACAGACATTCTGGGAACCACCAGATAGGGTCTCTGTGGGAGAGCAGATTTGACAGCCCTGTGGGTTTCCAGGACTGTCGTGAGCTTGATGGGAAGAGAAAGCCCATCTTCCTTCCACAGGGCGGTGGCGGTTTCGAATTGCTAACCTTGAAGTTAGCAGGCTGAGGTGGAGCCCAGGTCTACCTGGACACAGATGTGGACACTCCTATATCCTCCTGCACCAGAAACCTCCGAGGTCGAGGTTGGCTGCATGTTTACAGCTTCCACAGAAAGGGGCTTCTGTGGACAACAGAGAACATGCTCGTCCTTTGTGTTAAGCCAGACTGACTAGGGAGACGTGTATCTGTGAAAGAGAGAGCGCTCTGTGAAGGAGCACTTGCCATTCAAACAAGCATCCCAGGCCTGTCTGGATCAGGTCCATAAGTCCGAAAGTCCCTCTTCAGCCTCACACAGCCACATGCAAGGATGCGGGAAGATGAGCGGTGGGGTCCATGCTGGTATCTGCGGGCTCTGGCAGCTTCTGGCTCTTCAACAGGACGGTGAAGGCACAGAGCGCGCGGCCCGTCTCCGGGGAGAAAGAGGCAAGGGGCAGCCTCCACGGACGGCCATGTATCTCAGCTGCTCTCCCGTCAAGCGCGATCTGACGGACAGGCTAACCTCCGCCCACATGCTCCTTCACAGGAACCTAACGATCACCTGCCTGAAGACACACGAGAAAAGATCCGTGCCACAGGATGTAAAGTGCTCCCACAAACGAACAGGCACGTGAGAAAACACAGATGACGCACAAGCGGCCGGGGTCATGAAACGGCACCTGAGGGACTCTGGAGTTTGTGGGACAGGGGCCGAAGGATCATGGGATTTTCCCTGGGGCCTTGTGAAGCCAGCCTGCTCCAACCATGACTCGGAGCAAACCAGTGCAACAGTTACAGCAACAAAAATGTGTCCCTTTCTCCTCGCACTAGCAGGGCTGAGAGGCTGTGCAAGACTCAGAGAGACTGGGGGCGGAAGAAAGCAAGGCGCGTTCGAAAGCCCCGGCCTTAGGAACACTGCCACGACCTCCTTCACAGCAGGCCCTGTCCCAAGCCCCAGGCGCCCAGTGGGTTAGTGCTGGGCAGCTGACCACAAGGCCAGCAGTTTGGACCCACCAGCTGCCCCATGGGAGGGAGATGAAGCTTCCTTCTACGGGGAGTTATGGTCCCCCAAACCCATGCACGGGTCACCTCGGTCCTGCCCGGCAGGGTGGCCCTGTCTGAATCTCATTGCCTGAGCAGCAGGGAGTCTGGTTTGGGATTTTGGTGATCACAGCACACACTGGCCTGCGACATTCACACACGGAAGGCCGTGCAGGCCGCATGGAGCAAGCCCACGCCCGTCTTCCCAGCAGCAGGAGCTCTGTCCCTGCATCGCCCCACATTCCACACTGCTTCAGACCGCCCGCTCTGCACCCTCCCAGTCCATCCTGACTCTGGGGACCCTGTAGAGGCTTTTCCAGGGCATAAATCCTCACGGGAGGGGGTGGGGGGAGCAGGCAGCCTCATCTTCTGCACATGGGGTGGCTGGTGGGCTTGAACGACTGACCCTGGGGTTCCCAGATCAAGGATGAACTCCCCTACCAAGCTCTGTTCTGGGCTCCCCAGCCCCCTGCCACCAAGCTCCCCAGGAGGGAACACATCAGCCTCCACTGCACTCAGGCACCAACAACAAGCACAACAAAGGTCTGGTCACATCAAGGGCTGCACAGGGCCAATGACCTTCCCAGCAAAGGGGGGGGGGGGGTCCAGAGGTCGCACCAACTCCACAGAGGTCATCCTGGCAAATTTTCACCAAGGACAATGAACAATCACTGGGCCTCGCTAGGAAACAGTGTGAGGGAGATGGAGAAAGACCTAAGAACAAGGTCTAGGAGAGGCCTCTTAAGAATCCACATCCCTGGGGGGCTGCCCTCCTAGGATCTCACCAGAAACCCTGCCTCGGCCAAGCACCTCCAGACTCACCCTCTCCTGGGAGACTTTCTATTGGGGAGGGGGAGGGGCCTTCCCAAACCACAGGGCATAGTTGCTGGGCACGTGAACAACGCAGTCCTGGAGGATGCCCAGCGGTGGTTGTGCTGTGGCCTCAGTGGAGGGGCAGAGGCTCGCCCGGGAAAGGAAGGGCGGGGGAGATGGACACCCCTCACTCACAGGGGCACAGACCTGGTGAAGGACAGACGGACGCCCTGGTGGAGGAAAGGCAGACTCCTAACCCACATCTTCGGCAGCGTCCTGGTTCCGTGCTGAGTTGCTACTGCATGTTTGGTCCCAGCTTTGGGTGATCAAGACCCCAGCTGGCCTCACTTTAAGTATTTATAGTTTCACTCTTCTAACTCGCGATCTTTGTTTGCTTATTGAAGTTCTTCTATTGGGGATCTCCCATTCCATACATCCATTGTTTGGAACTAATTTGCAAATATGTTGCCATCATCACTTTCATTTTCCTTTTACTTGGCCCTTGGTATCAGCTCTTTTTTCCCCTCTCTCCAACCCTCATGAATCCTTCAATTGATTATAGTTGTGATTATTATTTCATAATTACCCCACCTCCTGCTTGACTGCTAGCAGTTGGCAGTTTTCACCAACAGAAGGTCTGTAGAAAGGTGGTGTTTTTTACTGCCATAAAGTGTGACAGTCTTGGACATCCACGGGGGGGGGAGGGGGGGGGTGCCGCAAGAGGGCATTTCCACCATGTCCTATGAGGGTTGCATCGACTCATGGCATTGAGTTTGATTCATTTGCTTGTATCTTGGGGGGAGGAAAAGGGTCTCGTGATTTTGTCCTTGTCTCTAGACTGTCACGCATTACATATCACCAAGTTCAAAGTTTTCTAATTTTAAAGATCTGCTTTAAATTTAAGGAAATCCAGCCAAAATGGAAGTCAGACCAAAAGCCGGTCAACATTTCAAGGCAGAAACCATGGCTTCCAGAGTCGGTAAGGTCCCTGGGTCCCCAGGAGCACAGGGTTCTTTCTGCAGGAAGCAGCCACGGCCCTCCAGCGCTCAGACCCCAGCTTCACACGTGGATGTGGGTTTCCTACAGAATGGTCACAGCTCCCAGCTGCATTGTGGATGGATCACACATGTCCACGAATACAGGGCGAGACAAATGCAGAGCTCGCAGGGCTGCGGGACCAGGCAAGCCTGCTCTGCAGGGAGCAGGCATCTGGCTGCGTGCTGTCATGACCCCATGCACCACAGAAGGAAACACCCATAGTCCTGCGCTGTCCACACAGCTGTTCACGTCGGAGCCCGCCGCTGCAGTCACTGCGCCCCTCCTCCACTTCCCCAACATGACGTCCTTCTCCGGGAACGCATCTCTCCTGACAACATGGCCCCTGTACAAGAGAGGAAGGCTCTCCATCCTCTCCTCCAAGGGTCACTCTGGCTGCACGTCTTCCAAGAGAGACCTGTCTGTCCTTCCCGCAGTCTGCAGTCCTTTCCGTATTTCTCACCAGCACCACAGTTCAAACACATCCAGTCTGCTCCCGTCTTTCTCAGTCAAGGGCCATCTCTCACACGCCTACAGGCTGGATTGTTGTGCCAACTTGGCTGATAAATACTGAGGTTAATAAGGTTGCAGTTAATTGAAGGGCAAAGAGATAAATGGCTCTGGGAGCCTTGCCTTTCTCTCTTGCCCTTATGATTGGACCAAGGACCTCAATCTGTGAGCCGCACTACTGTGGGACACCCAATTCGTGGACTGTGTCGCTATACTTTGAGACTCCTTCAAGGTCTGCTGGTGTATACATCACTTGAGCTGGGGACTGTCAGACTCGTCACCTGCCTGACTGTTGGTGGCTATCCTGCTGCTTGCTGTCCATGGCTGCACTGCCTGTATTGCTCTACAGAAGACTCAGCTGTCTGCTTCCTTGACTTGCATTCAGGAGCCCTGGTGAGTTGAAGAGCTGCTGGTATATTGCCTCAATGGAAGTGAGTTGAATTGAACGATTTATACTGCTATGTGGACTAATTAGCTGTTTATTTCTTTGTGTTGCATATGTGTGTGTATAATATACATATATACATATATATGTGTATATATAGTCATAAGTGTCCTGCCTTTGTTTCTCTGGGGAGTCCTAACACACGGGTCAACAGAAAAGACCACGGCTTGGGTCAGGCACGTCTTCATCCTCACAGTAACCTCCTTGCATGTGCACACTCTGAAGAGGTCATATGCAGCAAGTGCACCAACACAAAGGGTCATGTCATCATCTCCTGTTGTTTTCGCCATGAGCATTGACGGTGTATCCAGACAATATGAAATCCTCAACCACTTCGATCTTTTCTCCATAAATTATGATGTGACTTTCTAGTCCACCTGTGAGGACTTGGGTCTTCTCTGTATTGACAACAGTGATGGTCCCTGACTGTCATCATTGCATGGTGTCTTCGGTGAGCAGAAAACACACAAACACTCAGCACAAGCACATAGTCGGCCGCTATTGTCAGCCAGGACGTCTCCCTCGTCTGCCAGAAGGGCTTCCGTGGTCAGCTGGGGGTGTGCAGGGGACCCGAGTCCCATCCACAGCAGAAGCACTGCTCCCCAGCCTTGGTCCGAGATGACACTCACAGGACGGTGACCGCGCAGGACTACTCCACCGCTTCCCAGGCTTGGGGTGACTTGGGGGTTCCAACTGCTGGTCTTGTACCTGGTAGCCCCAAACTGAAATCAGCACAGTGCTTCCAGGCTCCCTTCAAAGAGGACGAAGCTCCAGATGGACTGACCGTCTTTGAGCGCCTTCCACCAGAGTGAGTCCATGCGGCTTCCCCAAGCCTGTGACCCCTTGTAGGAACAGACAGCCTCTCTTTCTTCTGCAGAGCTGCTGGGAGGTTTGAACCACCGACCCTGCGTTAACCATCCATCGCCCACCCACCACAATGCCACCTGGGCTCTTTCAGCCCATGACTGGCTCTTTTAAATGCCAGTGAACATGAAGCTACAGCCATGATCCCTTCTACCCCTGAGAGGCCTCTGGGAATCACACCTACAGACCCTGAAAGCTCACCTGGCTGTGGACAGAGGCCCCAGGCAAGAAACGTGCCGGACGAGTCCCGAGAAGAAGAAACAAGCAAACTGCTCACCGGCAAATCCCGAGTGCCGGGAACAAGGTGGACTGAGAGGTGAGGGTCCCATGGACCAGACGCTGCTTCCAGACCATGCAGACTTGCAGGGCCCCCAGGCCCACATGAGGCTCTGAGCCGACCCACCAAAGCCAACTGATCCCTGAGACCCGGGGTCTCAGAATGCGCCACGGCTGCCTTTCCAGAAGTCGTTCCTAGTCGTTGCTCATGCTGCCCCAGGACACAGGCTTGGTCGACAGATGACCACGTCCACACTCTGGTTCTACCAGCCCTCACTTGCAAACACCGATCTCTACCAGCTTGAGGTTGTGCCCCACCTACTGCCCTTGGTTTGTAACCCATCTGCAAAGGCCACGTGCCTTTCACCAAGGGTTTCCCCGGAGCTGGGGAGCACCCGGCATGCACACTTCAACCAGATGTTGCTTTTGTGCTTCAGGAGTGGTGAGGACATGGGGTGGGGGAGGGGACGGGAGACATCGGGCAGAAGCAGCCACCAGCAGCAGCAGCAGCAGAAACAAGGCCCACAGCTCAGAAGCCACAGGGGAATCGGAGTCCCCTCCCAGGGTCAATGGGCAAACTGTACAATCCCATAGGACAGTCATTTCCTGGAAAGGCCACCAAGGCCCAGTTCCCAAGGGCCCTCTGGTCCTAAGCAGTGCGGTCTGCGAAGAGGAGGCTCACTCCTTCGATGACCCTCAGCAACTCCGCATTTGATGTGACCAGCTACACCCACCCCAGGGAGAGCCAGGCGGCATGCCAACAGCCAACACCGAGGGTCTCAGCTCATCATCTTTTCAATCAGGCAGCCATGCCAGCATCTCCCAGGCAGCTGCGGATAGAGCGAGGATTCCGTGGTATCCTTCCTGAAGGGACAGCCTCGCACAGCCCATGTGGTCACAGCCTGCATCTCTCTCAGGAATGCTATGCTATGGGTGCACAGCACATGTGACCTCTTTAGGGTGACCCAAGACCCCTGACTTCCTGTACTCACTTCCCAGTGAGAAAACTACTCAGCTTCATCCTACTGCCACCTTTCAGTGCACCTCAATTATGGTGTGGGGTCTGCTTACAATAACTCCTGAGGCCCCTATTACATTTGTCAGGGAAAACACACAGCAGAGAGGTCCGTGGTAGTCCCCGACCCCCACAGAGGATGCAGGGAGTCAGCAGACAGCTCTTGCTCTCCCAGGCACCAAGGGGCTCACTCATTATTCATCGCCTGATTGTGATTGTGACGGAAGGGGGTATGTGCTGCCTCACGTATTGAGGAGGCTGCCTCAAAGTGCAGTGAAGAGAGAGAGAGAGAGTCATGGTTCTCCTGGTACCTTTTCTTCATGTGCTCAACAACCTACGCCTGGTTTGGCTGGCTGCTAGCAGTAAAATTTGCCATAAAAAGAAAATGACAAAGCCACCAGGGGTGAGACCTGGTCTAGCAGGATTCACCCCACAACCGGTTAGAGCGTCCCCAGCTGTGCAGGGTGTGAGTACCACAGAGCAGGGGTAGGGAGTGTCCTGCCCACACTGACCCACAGGGCACTCAAGCTGACAGACTGTATTGTCAGCCACTTGCTGTGGGCAGCCTTGGACACTGGCGTGCAGGGGCTTCCCCACAATGAGCAGGGAGTGTTCAGGCAGGCACCAGGTAATACGTGATACGCTGTAATGACTAACCACAGATGGGGTTTGGTTACATTGGGGGGGTCTGTGCCAGACTATTTTGTGCTTGGTTTTCTGCTTGTAAGAGAGCACTCTGTGGCTCCTCTAAGCCCAGAATTAGTCCTTGTCCGGCTTCCTGGTGGCCATTGCCCAGGCACCCCTGGCCCATAAAGGGGGGAGACCTTCTGAGTTCCTGGACTGACAACCTATTCACAAGAAAAGTTACTCACCCCCAAAGTCCATTAAAAAAATATTTTCATTAAAATTTCTCCATTAAAAAAAAAAGGTTGAAAAAACAAACAAACAAACAAAAAGGTTGGAGGATGCCTAGGAAAATCATGAAAACAACTTGGGCGGGGACTACCTGGGCCAGGGCCACTGCACCACAAGAGCCGGGGTCTTCCTGGGGTCACGACAGACAATGCTGCTCCCAGGCCCTGCACACGGGAACAGGGTGTGTTGCTCCATGGGGAGGGGCAAGAGGGGCAGCGATCTTCTCGGGATACACAGCTACACAAGGGAACACCAGTGCAGGCTCTGGACCACCTGCCCAGGGTGCTCTCTGGAGCCACTTGGCCAAGGGGGGCAGGCTCACCTGGCACAGGCTCCTGAGTGCCCTCTTCACCACTGTCGTCAGCGGCCTCGTCGGCCAGGCCAGAGCCTGGGGAATCATCCGCGGCGCTGGCAGAGCCAGGGCTGCTGGGCCCGCTGACCGAGTCGCCCTCGCTGAGTGAGCCGCAGCGGGCGCGCGAAGCGCGGCCTGGCTCGGGGTGGCCATGGGCGGCGCGGCGGGCTCGGCGGTGCACGCGCGAGTGCAGCACCATCTGGTGATAGGTGCGGAAGATCTTGCCGCACTCGAAGCACTCGGACGACTTGTTCTGTGCCGCAGAGCGCCGACCTTGGCGAGAGGCCGGCCGGTAGTCCAGATCTCCCGGCTGCGCGACTCCGGCCTCCCCGGTGCCGCCAAACCGCTTGCGTGGGTGGCCGGGCACTGCGGGCACGGCGGACTCACGCTTGCGCTTGTCCGGACTGGCCAGCTCCAGCTCGCGGTACACGCCCGCCGCCTCCGCACCGCCTGACATCTCCTCCGCGCCACCCGCCTTCAGCAACTCGGCCGGCTCGGCCACCCGGCCGCGCGTGGCCAGCTGCCAGGCCTGATAGCTGCTGACCGGGTCCAGCTCGGCCACGCGGCGCCCAGCCGCCCGCGCCTCCAGGCTCCCGGCGGGCCGCAGGCTGAGGCTGTGCAGGAAGCGCTGCTGCGCGTCCTCAGGACCGGGCTCGGCCCCCTCCTCGGTGCGCCGGTGAACGACATTGTGCGCACTCAGGCTGGCCAGGTTTGTGAACAGGTTGCCGCACTTGGGGCAGACCTCATAGAGGGACAGTCCACTGACGATGGTCTCCTCCTGCACCACATTGTTGATGGTGGCGATGGGGTCCGTCTCGCTGCGTGGCCGGTTCTTGCTGGCAGCCTTGGGGCCATGTGCCTTCAGGTGGTTCTTGAGGAACCAGGGCTCCTTGAAGCGGCGCCCGCAGATATGGCAGCCGTGGTCGAAGGAACCCCGGTGCTTCTTCATATGTGCCTTCAGGAACCAGGTCTGGCTGAAGGCCTGGCCGCACACCTCACACGGGAACTCTCCAGTCGGCAGCTCGATCCGCCCGTTCTCCGTGGCCACCTCTGCGCCCCCGCCATGGGGCGCCTGCGCCCTGATGTGGTCCTTCTCTACGTGGCTGAGTAGTGAGTCCTCGCGCAGCGTCACGTAGCTGCAGAGCCGGCACTTGAAGGGCCGCGGGGCCTGCGGGGCGGGAAGATCGGGGCCACGCTTGCGATCCAGGATGCCCTTGCAGACGGGGGTGCCCTCACCGCCCCCCACCGTGTCCGTCTCCTTGCGGCCGCTGCGCAACAGGATCTTGCCGCCTTCTCCCGGCATCGCCCCATTCAGGAGCTGGTTACAGGGCGGCAGGGTCTTGGCGGGGCTGGCACACATATCCAGACCCCCGGACGCGGGCAGCTCGCCCAGCGGGGCCTCGCCAGTCTCAAATTCGTGGCTTTGCACCAGGGTCCCCGTGCGGTGACTTCGGATGTGAATCTTGAGGTTGCCCTTCTGGGATGCCCTGTGATCACAGTAGGGGCACTTGTAGGGCTTCTCGCCCGTGTGCTTGCGCATGTGCTGCGACAGGGAGCTCTGGAAGGGGAAGCTCTTGCCGCAGACACAGCAGCTGTGGCTCACGGCCTTGTCCGGGTCCAACTCCATCTCCGAGTCTCGGCACCGATCCATGGGGGCGGAGACAGGCGCGCGCTGGGCTGAGCAAGGAGGGCGGGGTTTCTTGGGGCACTCCGGCTCGGGCCACTCCTATCTCTCCATCTTCAAGCCTGGCTCTGGATCCCAGTTGGCAGAGGTGTGGATGCGCTCCTGCATGTTCTAAGCCGAGAGCATGGCCACCGAGGAGGATCAGCACCTGGAAGGAGGGACAGTGAAAGCCAGGTGAACAAACTTCCAGCAAACAAGGACAAGACACCACCACCCAGGGGCAGGGAGCCCCCGCACTCCTCCAGACTCTGCCATGTAGCCACTACGCTCAGACGCAAACTGCAGAGCACACTAACAGGGAAAACGCAGTGCACAGTGCAAGCTCCCGTCTAAAGGAAGCGCGCTGTGCTGGTCACTTCCATGTGTCCACTTGGTCAGGCTGTGCTGTCCAGGGGAGGGGGTAGGCACTAGACCAGCCGCTGTCCGGATCTACGATGCAATGCCATCCCCTTCCCAGTTGCCCGTGATGTGACCCGATCAATGAAGTGGTTGACAAGAAGTCCCTGGGAGTGTTTTCGACCTCTGGACAATAAAGGAGACCTGCCACCCAGTTCTCCTTGTCCCCTGACCTACAGAGCCGGACAGAGCAGCACTCCCCCAGAACTCCTTACTTCCATCTCCCTCCATGGGTGATAAAGTCCCCTGCGGGCACTGGAAGGAATTGTGGGGGGGAGGGGCTGCAGAAACAGTTACCTACACTGGGTCCTAGGTTGAAGGCACTGAATACTTTGTATTCTGCAAAGGGTACAGTAGACCAAGTGAGTTTGGGAGCCTATGATCTGTCTAGACAGGTGTAGCACGGACTCTGTTCTCCTCTGAGGAATGCTAATGAGCTCAAGAACGCACATGTCCAGAGAAGAGATTACTAGGGGAAGGAGAGTCCGCACTTTCCCCTCAAAATTAGACCAACTGACTTTGAGACCATCCCGATTGCTGCCACGCCAGCCTGGAGGTCAGAGCAGGACTGCCACATGGGTTTGCAAGACAGTCACCTCTCTCTCCTGCAGAGACTCTGGCTAATGGGTCTAGCTACCAACACCCCTCCCCCTGTCCCCATTAGTGGTCTGGTGTCTAAGCCAAGGTTCCACCAGGGCTCCCCGAGTTACTGTTTACCACTGAACCCATCCCTTTAGGGCAGGAGTTCCCAACCTTCCTAAGGCCGCGGCCCTTTCAAACCATTCCTCATGTTGTGGCGACCCCACCACCAGCCATGAAACTATTTTTGTTGTTATTCCACCACTGTCATTTTGCTACTGTTGTGAATCGGGCGACCCTGTGAAAGGGGCTGAGAACCGCTCTGTGACATTTCCAAGACGGCAGACAGCCTCATGCTCGCACAGAGCAGGGGTGGCTTTGAACTGCCGGTCTCACTGTTAGCCGTCACCTCACGGCACCACCAGAGCCTGCAGGCACTGCTTTTCTCTTAGGGGTGATGCCATCTTTTGGAACCTGACAGTAGAGTAGTGGTGGGGGCACGCCGTGGTGACCATCATCCGTGCCACCACACTGGACACTGTACGATGGTCAGCTTTGCACCCCGTGGTCTTTTACAACCAGGCCTTGCTCGCTGTCTACGTGATTCCTGTGCAAACTAAGGCATGGAGGGCAGGCATAGAGGCTGCAGCAGGGCTGGCACAGACCCACGCTGGCGTGGCTGGGGCGGGCCCACAGTGCCGTGTGCTGTTGAACACGGGGTCCTGTGAGCAGAGGTGACTCCTCGCCACATCTGCTGTCCCAGGGCTTACTGTATATGCCTGGGTGCCCAAGTAACTGTTCAAGAAAAGAGGTCAAGGAGAGGGTGCTGGCTGTGGGGGTGGAGTGTGTGGGGTGCGAGACATCAGCCCGTGGAGGTCATGGGCATAGCTGGATGTGAGTTTACTAGAGCACCCACCTTCTCATCAGGCCGCGCGCTCTGATGCTGTTGTCAACGTGTCTCGGATGGCTTTCCCCGGGCCGAGACTGAGAACCTGCCAGGCGGACCTAGGATTCAATTGTTTACAAGCATAAAAATGACTTGGTTGGGGTTTTAAAATAGACTTCTGGTAGCTGTCCGTGGGTGTGTTTGTATGAGTATGTGTGTGGTGTGGGTGGGTGTCAATGTGTGTGGGAGTATGTGTGGGTGTATGAGTGTGAGTGTGAGTGGGGGCATGTGGGGGTGAGTGGGTGTGGATGTGAGTGGGCATTAGTGTGTGGGAGGGCATTAGTATGTGTGTGGGGTATAAGTGTGGGTGGGGGGTGGTGTGAGTGTGTGTGGGTATATGAGTGTGTGAGTGTGAGTATGAGTATGTGTGAGTGTGGGTGAGTGTGGGTGTGAGTGGGTGTGAGTGTGGGTGTGCACATGTGCTTTCTTGGTGATCTATGGAAGTATATGAAGGAATGCACTTCTTAGAAATACATTATACTGGATAAACAGATCAAAATATAAAAGTTGGAAACAAAGTGCATACTGTGAATGTTCTTTTAAAAATCATAGAAACGTACGAATAGCACTGAACCAGGCAGAGTCACAAACACAATGAGTAGGTGCCAGCTCAGAGCGCCCCTGCAGGGCGGGGTGGAGCTGCCCCCATAGATTTCCAAGACTGACTCTTTTTTTTTGGGGGGGGGGGGGCCTCAAGTCTTGTCCTTCTCTCAGGAGAGGCTGGGGATGTCAAAGGACTGGCCTGTGGTTAGCAGCCCACTAGGTAACTGGCCATGCTCCAAAGGCCTTGCAGTAGGTGGGGTGTGTGGAAATAACCCTACCAATTCTAAGAAAGCATCCACCAAGACCGGCGTAGTTTCACAGCCAAGGTGCTATGTGACGGAGTCTTTACAGGAAGAGCATCCTCTTGGGAAGTCTGGGATTGAATCACCAGTCTTACACTTTTGCAGGCTGATGCCCCCCTCCACCCCCTATGCCACCTCAGACAAGAGTGCGACCACCCCACTTCCTCCTTCCTCCAGAGACCCACCCGAGACCCCTTGCCTTGGCAGATGCAGTCCAAGGTCATGCCCCGGCACAGAGCCACCTCACCGCCAGCATTGCCTCTCTGACCTTCCAATCCTGTGGAGAAGTAGGCCTGGTGTCAGACATGTCCCCAGAGAAGCAGCCCTGTAAGCAGTCACCCCATTCATGTCAGGGCGACCCACAGACCAGAGCGGGCAAGTTGAGACCCAAGACCACAGGCAATGTGCCGGGTCACAGCTGTCTGTCTGCTGAGACATTCTGAGCCCCCCGCCCCATGGTACAGCCCTCACAGTCCCCCACAGGCCAGGGCTGTGCCCCCCACAGAGCCAGGTCCACGGGCATCTACTCCGCCCACAGGAGCACGGATGTCCACACAGACAACAGGCATGTCCACACGGCCATCAGAGGGAACCCTGCCATAGCACAGACGGGTCTGGGAGGTCGGCCTCGACACGGCTAACCATGTGCAAGGTCTGACCCAGTCTTCACAGGCACAGAGACCTGGTCTGGGAACAGAAGGGGACAGGTGTCATCATTGCCATGAAAATGGCTCTGCATGCCCCTCTCTCCCAGCTCCTCACTGGCCCTCGCACAACATCCCATCATATGCCACTTTGCCCTGCTGGGCTTCCCCTGGAAGCCACCTCTGTGGGGCCCTCACCTCGGAGAGCTGGGGCAGAGAAAGGGCAGAGAGTCGGGTTTGGTTTAGGCTGGGGCCACGGTGACCCTCCTCCCCACCAAGCCCCCAGGGTCAGCACGGCACCACACTTGGCCTATCAGAGCTGAGGTCAGAGTTCAGGCCTACTTCGGCCATGGACTCTGATTCGCACGCTCGGTGACCCAGGGCCAGCTCCTTGGTGTCTGTGTTCCTCCCGGTGAGGGGGCCACCATGACCACATTCAAACACTACTGCAGCACCGGTCACTGCCCAGGCTGGGTGCTGTCACCATGAGCCACACTTCTGCTCCAGACCCTGGCCAACAGGAAACCCCCCTGAAGATAGCGCTCACTATACTCCAGCGTCAGAGACAGAACGGTGACGTTGTGGGAGACGGACATAACCCACCCCAAACACTAACACCACCACGCCCAACAAAAGAACAGCTCCCCGCCAGGGACCCCCTGTGCGTGTCTGAGACGTAACGGGTTCACGGGAGTACGAAGTCCAGTTTTTCCCTGACGGGGCTGCTGGTGGTCTCAAACACTGACCTGAGGGTTGCAGCCCGACAGTAACCTCTAAACCAGCAGGGCTGTCAGGACACCCAGAGTGCACTGTGGAAAAACTACACTTTTCCATTCTGCTTTTAAGTCTCTTTCTCTCCCTGTCTCTTGTCTCTCTTTCCCCCACCCTCCCAGCATCTGCTGCATCTGGGGAAGCAAGCAGCAACATACTGCAAGAACAGTCTCTCCTTCTGGCCTTCAGAGTCTTGGTGAGAGGTACTATGAACAGTATTAAGGGTGCCCACCCCCCCACAAAGCAGCCTGGGGTCCCAGGAAGAAGGGGTGGCGGGTGGCAGACTCCGCAAGGCTCCACCAGCGCCTGTCCACCCCCAAAACAACCCTTTGTGGTGGGGCTGGACGCAGCCAGGTTCTGCCTAAAGCTGAGCCTCCCTTCTCTGCTCCATGAAGGGAAGTTGCCCGTCCTGCAGCCCCTCCCCAGCATAGAACAGGCCAGCTCCAGAGCGGACACCCAGGCCTCTTCCACAACAGCACTGGGGACAGAGCGCTGGGGCCGGGCATCTGGTCTGCCTGCCTGCCCAGCGCCTGGACGATTCTACATGAAGAAGCAAACGTGGAGCTGACCGTGATGGACCAGGGCCTCCCCGCTGACCAGTCACCCGGGACTCTCAGTGTGCTTCCCCTTCCTTTCACCCTCACCCCTGAGACACCCCTCCAGAAAGCGGCAGGCTTTGCAGAGTCCCAGACCTCTGTGAGGCCCTGGACCTGGCTGTCTGGGGGCTGGGGGCCCCTGGGCATGGGCAGACGAGGAATCTGGAGTTCAGGGGGAGGCTTGCTTCCATAGGCAGCAGGGGGAGGGGGCCCCAGCAGCCCCACATGGTGGGCTCATGTCCACACGTGTCCGCGTGGGTGCGGGCAGCTGGGCATCCAGTAACCGCAGTGGCTTGTTTCCCGGGAGACAGCGGCGTGTGCTCTCCTGGTTACAGTGCACGATTCTGAACCATGAATTAAGCCCTCCTTCACGTCCTCCACAGCCCTCTCCTGCCGCCGAGACAAGAGGCCCATTCTCCCAACAAATGGGGGCGAGTCCCTGACGACAATGCGGGGCCCATTCTGTATGGGGGACAATCACAGGCCTATAGTCCCCAGACGGGGTCCCCAGGAGCCTCGTGAACTGCTGCATTCACTCGGAGCAGAGTAAGTACCAGGATGGCCGGGCCCTGGGCTGCGGCTGCCCTCCGAGCAATCAATAATCCATTATGAACCCACTGCACTTCCCCTCTAATGAGAAGGGGTGGCTGCCGCAGCCGGAGCAGAAGAACCCACCAGAGGCCTCCCCCCGCCCCGGCCCTGGCCCCGCTGGGTGGGAGGCCTGCACACCCGCCTGGAACAAACCTTATTTGGAAGCAGCCAAGAACAGAGCCTTTGGACAAGGTTCTTACTGCTCCACTGGGCTTTGTTTTTTTGAGTCAGCGGATGCGAAGGGGTAAACCCCAGCTCCTCACACAAAGGTTTCCACTCAAGGACCCAGGCCCCTGGGGCAGAGGCACAGGGGGTGCTAAGAGCAAGACTGGATGCCTTTATTTGGACCTCGGTCTGGTAACTCCCACTAAATGAATGGGAGGTGCTAGGCAGATAGGGTGCTTGAGCCCCCCACAGGGACCAGCAGCTGGCTAATGATGCACATGAGGTGCCTGGCAGTGCTGTGGGGGAGAACTGTGCCAATGGGGTGCTGGAAACCTTAACGAGAGCATTGGTCAGTTCTGCCCTCCCTTAGGTTAAAAGACGTCAATCCCGAGCCCACGGGGATGGGGGGCTTCATGACCACCAAGGAAGAAGAGAGGAGAGGTGGTCATCTGGTCCTGGGTCCCTCACCTGGGCACCTCCGAGGCCACCCAGGACACACACACGGTGTGGGGGGGGGTGTCCTGTGACACGGAGATGGAGCAAGATGGATGGCAGCAAGAGGTGGCCGCAGCAGAACTAGGAGGCGGTGCTTGACCGTCCAGGGGACTCCCTGACCCGTCAAATAGATGCTTGCCTTCAGTGGGTGAACTGACCCATGGAGTTGAGCACCTGAGGGCCCTGTCAACATCTGCCCGAGCAAGACCAGCTGGCCAGGGAGAAGCCTTCCTGCAAGCTGCCCTGGCCAAAGAACTGTATCCCGATGATGCTCCGATTATACCCTGTTCCAATCATAACCCAGAGCCAGCAAATGCATTGCCCACTCACAAGGCTCTCCATCTTCATGCAGACCGCCTCTCCTTTCTTCTTCAGAGTGGCTAGTGGGTTTGAACCACCACCTCACGCTGACGCGACAGCGCCAGAACTTCCCTACTGGTGTGAACATGCGTGGCCTGTGAGTTCTTAGGCGCCCCTGCAGAAGGGATGGAGTCCAGCAGAGGCAGAGGGCTGTGGAAGGGGCAGTGGTGTCAGGACTGCGAAGAAGGCGGACTGCAAAGCAGGCCTGGCCTCCGCCCCCTGGAACTCAGCCTGGGGGAAGCAGGAGCAGGGGTCAGCTGGACCTCTGGCACTTCCCCAAGTCTACCTGTGGCCACCGTGGCCAGTGGTAGGGTTCCAGTGGAAACTCTGAGACGACGTCAGCTCAGGAAGCCCTGCTTCAGTTACCCAGCTCAGGCCAGCCAGGGCTTCTATTTATAGCATGGCACTTCTCCGACCCAAATGCCACGCGGCAAGTACCAGTTTACCTTTTACCAAGCTGTGTGGCAAGAACTGCCAAGGCCCCCCACCAAGCTCCACCCACGGGGCAATGGCACTAAGCCCCGCCCACAGGGCGATGGTGAAAGGGACCCAGCAGGGCTTGTCCTCCCACCATGCCCTGCTGCACAGACTCCAGGTGCCTTCCTGCTGAACATGAGGCCCTGGAGGGGAGGGAGGGGGTGCACAGAGGGGGCAACCACTGCACAACACGAATATTGATCCCACTGGATCTGTGGCCTTACTCTCACTACCTCTTAGGAGACCCCAGAAGCCCACCGGTGGCAGGAAGCAGCCCCAGGTTCTGCTCACACATGTGGAGGGGAGCACATATGAAGGGGAAGAAGTCTCCACATCGTTATTCCTGGCATCTGTAAACTCTCTGGAGTTAGTCAGCTACCTGCTCATGCTTACTGGTTCTCCCAGGCCCCTGGGAAGCATCTGATTGGGGGAAAGGGGCTCCAATGCTCCCCAGGCCTGTGTCTGTCATCTCCACAGGGGATGGGCATGAGAGGCCACTCACCCTGACACACCCACGCCTCCCCCAGCCTTGCAGAAGGCATGAAGGGGTCCCAGCAGCACAGGATCAGCACCCTGGAAAGCTTGGGGGTGGTCGGAGGGAACAAAAGATCCACAGCTTCAGTGTAGCTAGGACCACTCTGGAGCTGGGAGACCAGGTGGCTGGAAGCCCGACCCCAAGAGTCAGCAGCATGGCCCTGGGGCCCCCAGCCCAATCTGAGGGATCCCCAACACAACCCCAGCCCATCACGTGTGGCCTCTGGCTGGTTGGAGACGCACAGGGGGAAACTTGTTTTTACTAAGAATGCACATGCATGCGGGAACAACAAGGGCGGTGTCTCCACCCCTCTGTGCACACACGCGAACACAACATGCACACACATGCACGTGCCTGCCACACCAATGTATTGAGATGTGTGTGTGCACACAGCCACGAACACATGTACACATAGGCTTATACACGTAGACTCAATCACGTTTATGTGTGCATGTGTGCCAGATGCATGTGCCTGCACATAAGTACCTGCACGTATACACACGCTCACACATGTGATCACAGGAGTACATGCACACAGGTACATGCTTGCACACACTCACAGATGCACATGAGACCTGCCCCATCTGGTGACTGACACCTGAAATCCATTATCGGAGACAGCCTGTGACTGCTGTACCACTGCATCAGTCACTCTGTATGGCCCATGTCCTTGAGAACTTACTATGGCCCCACCAGCAAGCAGAAGGACCTAGAGAGTGTGCCAGAGAACCTAGAGCATGTATGCCATGTGTGCCACCCCTGCCAAAGGCAGGCCCAGACACTCCACCCCACCCCACCCCACCCCCTGAGCACCCAGGGAAACACCAGCCAGATGAATTCCAAGCCCCCAGCACAGCCTGGCCTCAGGCCTGGGCAATCTGGATGGAGCAGGGAAAAGGCTAAGCCTGTAAGGGGTGACTGGAAATTGCTTCTGCCTCTGTGCCAACACCCGTCAACCAGGGCACAGAAAACAGGACTAGAATATGCCAGTTTCCCCCTCCCCCTGTTGGCAGCCCCCTCCAACTTCAGGGACTTCAAAAGTATCCAAAGACAAGGGCTTCTGGAGACACCTACGAAACTCGGCCCATCCTGGAGAGCTGCCCGCCTGGGGTTTCCACACAGCACCGCCCATGGGCACGATGTCCACCACACAGGTTTGGACAGCGGCACAATGCTGGTCTCCACGGCCATCACCTGGTCCGCCGACCGGGGGTTAGCACACCAAGACTGCAGTCCGTGAGAGGGGCTATGGACAGGGGGCCAGCACCCCACGGGGGAGTGTAGGGGCAGGTGTGTGGGAAGGAGGCAGGGGAGTAGGGGCATCCCCACCCCACAGTGGCGTATCATAGGCTGTTAATAGACCCATCACCCCCCTTCCCCGCCTCCTGCCCTCAGGTCCCCAGAGGCACATCGGCGGCTTGTTCTGGGACCACTCGCTGGTCACCTGCAGGAAGAGCAGGGCTGAGGGTCAGGGATCCCACGGGCAGCCACGGCTACAGTGTAGTCTGTAATGGCAGGAATGGACACCTAGTGACGGGGGAGACCTGGAGGGGCATTGGTGCTGAACTCATCCTTACACCGAAGGAGCCACAGTTCAAACCCACTAGACGTTCCCTCTGTGGGTGACGGGTGTGGCAGCTTCCTGGGGAGGAGTCTACACAGGGGCAGTCTGCACTGGCCTGTGGGGTCCTGGTGACGCTGCCTGGGGCAGTGGGTTTGGGGTTGTACGTCTGCTGCCATGTTTATGCCCCTCTAGACCCTGGGGAGGAGCAGCGTGTGACCCTGAGACCCCACTGCTGTTCCAGGCGGCAGGCCGAGGGGCAGCACGGGGAGCCTCACCCACCCAGCAGGTGTCCAGGAACCCACCTTGCAGGAGGAAGAGGGACCCCAGGTCTGCACCTGGCCCTCACCCCAGCCATGCCCTCCCCAAGAGGTCCTGCTCAGCACCCCAGCTGCTAGAACCCACCCCACGGCCCAGAAGACATGGCTGGCTGCCGGCCCTTGTGAGTGGACTACGAGCCCTCGGGGACGTGCTGCCCTGTCACGGGGCTCTCAAACTATGAGCCTCCAGAGCCAGACAGACGTGGGAGTAAGATCCCCACCGGGGGAGCCCCAGGGAAGGTTTCTATTTGTTCCTTGAAGCTGGTACAGAGGGCGAGGCCCCAAGGTCTCGGGCAGGGAGACTGGTCATGGACAGCCCCCCTTACGCCCACTACGTGGGGCCTTCCCAACAGACACTCCCAAATAGGAGGCTCCCACTTCTGCTTCTGCAGGTGGAGGACTGTGCACGGCCAGGGGCAGAGACCAGTTCAAGCCCGAGTGCAAGGACCCCCTACTGAGGGCTGGGACACGGGGCTCCCTCTTTCTCCTCACAGCCCCTCCCCAGTCCTGAAAGGGCACTTAGAGCAGGCAGGGCAGCTCTGCGTCTGAAGCCAGGGGCGGCTGCCGGAGTGAGTCTACAGGCCTGGGACCTGCTGCACTGCGGGGGCTCAGAGGCACAGAACCCCAGGACCACCATCTCACCACACCCCACACACACCCCGACAGGCATGGGCAGGGGCAGGGGGATGTCACGAGCATGTAGGCCCAACCATGCCCTTTAGAGCCTCTGGGAATGACAGGAAGTCATCAACTCACTCTGCAGAAATGAGTGCCTGGCACCCAGACCAGGGGCCACAGCCAGTGGTCAGCTAAGACTGCCGGACACTGAGGTTTGAACAGGGTCTTCCTGAGGGCTCTTTTCTCTGGGGTGCTCTGTGGTCTGAGTACCCCCTAAGGACCACCCCAGGAGCAGCTATTGTGTGCACAGCTGACTGGCCGCGAGGCAAGCCGCCCTCCAGGGGAGTCAGCCCAAAAGAGAGTCTGGGGGAGGGGTCTGTGTCCTGGGAGGCTATGCACATGTGGGGTGAGCAGCGGGTCACACACACCTGTCAGACAGAGGTGCGGATCTGCAGAATCTTCCAGAGAGGTATCAGTGAGGCCAGAGACAAGCCAGGTGGCAGGCAACTAACAGGCAAAGGCTCTTTCTCCTGAGCGAGTGTGTGAGTGTGTGTGCAGGCGCGCATCTGCACCCACTGCAAGGAGAGCTGGGTGCCTGTCAGGTTCACCCTGGCCCGGCCCTTTGCTGGGAAGGTACTTTCCGCCCCAACAGTCAGAACCAGAACCTGGAGCTTCCCAAGGTCCCCAGGGGACTCTCGAGTGTGCACACCCAACCCCCAAGCCTCACACTCACCACCACGAGGGCCAGGCCGAAGCAGGGGGGCCCCCGGGACAGAGACGGACTGCCCCTCTCCCCGGGAGCAGGCAGCCTCAGCTTTCTCCTGCAGAGCAGCTGGTGGGTTAGAACTGCTGACCTTCTGGTTAGGAATCCAACGCACAACCCGTGTCGCCAGCAGGATGTACACCAAGAGAGGACCTGACTTTCCTGAAGCACACTTGCAGAGCAGCCATGCAGAGGCCTGACCCACAGTGCCCCCAGGCTGCTGTGTCTCCAGGAGGTCTTGGGCACGGTGGATGCTGGGTGCAGTGAAAATGCCAACAGCAGCAAGATGTCACCTCAGAATGAATGGGGCCATTCAAAGCTCTGTTACAAGCCCACGTGCCAGGGCACAGGAGTGCACCTGTGTGTACACGCTGCACACCTGCACTATGTACATCTGTGTACCTGAGTATGCACTGGAGCATGTGCACCTGCACGTGTGTGTACACATACATGTGTGTGTGCAGATATGTGTGTGCTTGGGTATGTGCACTCACCTACATGCACAGTGTGCACATAGGTGTGCTTCTCTTTTAACATGAAAACCATGTGCATAGTAGCTGTTGCCCTATTCCCCCTTTTCATTTTTTTTTGGCATCACTGCCCTCTGGTGGTCATAGGAGCTACTCAGCCTTGCTGCTGCTGGATTTGAACCGCCAAGCCAGTGAACCACAGTCCTGCACTCAACCACTACACCACTGGGGCTCAGCCCCCTCCTTTTCATTTTTTTAAAGTTTATCTCAGCAAACTCATGTTGTACTTGTCCTTTTGTGCTTGGCTTGCTTCACTTAGCACAATTCCCTCCAGTTCTTCATGCATTCATCACTGCCTTTTAGCAATGCATAGGACTCCACTGTATGTATGTACCACAGTTTAGTATTAAGGTAGCAGATGGACATTGGGCCTCCACTCAAGTACTCCCTCTATGCAAGACCACTTTACTCTATTAAACAGGCATTCTATGATGCTCACCCTCCTGACACAATCACTGAAGACACAGTGGGTGCATAAGAAAATGTGGTGAAGAAAGCGGATGGTGTCCGGCTATCAAAAGATATAGCTTATAAGCAACGAAGCCCACATGGAAGGACCACACCAGCCTGTGTGATTGCGAGGTGTCAATGGGGTCGGGTATCAGGCATCAAAGAACAAAAAATCATATCACTGTGAATGAGGGGGAGTGCAGAGTGGAGACTCAAAGTCTATTTGTAGGCAACTGGACATCCCCTTACAGAAGGGTGGCAGGGGGGAGATGAGCCAGTTCGAGTGCAGTATAGCACCAATGAAACATACAACTTTCCTCTAGTTCTTTATTGCTCCCCTCCACCACCCACCACTACCATGAGCCCAATTCTACCTTACAAATCCAGCTAGACCAGAAGATGTACATGGGTACAGATAGGAACTGGAAACACAGGGACCCCAGGACAGATGATCCCTTCAGAACAAGTGCTGAGACTGGCAATACTGGGTGGGGTGGGAGGTGGGGTAGAAAGGGGGAACTGATTACAAGGATCTACATATAACCTCCTCCCTCAGGAGGAGACAACAGAAAAATGGGTGAAGGGAGAGTCGGACAGTGTAAGACATGACAAAAGAATAATAATTTATAAATTATCAACGGTTCGTGAGGAAGGGGTGGGAGGGAGGGGAAAATGAGGAGCTGACACAAGGGCTCAAGTAGAAAGCAAATGCTTTGAGAACGATGAGGACAACAAATGCACAAATGTGCTTGACACAGTGGATGGACAGACGGACGGATGGATAGATGGTCATAAGTGTCATACGAGTCCCAGTCAAAAGATGCCCACATGTGCACAGACAGGTGGGCACACGCAGGCCCCGTCCACTGCCCCAGCACCCAGAAAGCGCCAGGCCCTCAACCACAGCTTTCCGGTGTCCCCGTGGGGCTCGACCTCCCGGTGCCTCGCTCCCCAGAGCCACTCTGCTGGGGCTGCCAGGCCTAGGAGCTGGAACTACGGCTCAGATGCCGCTGCCTTTGAGGACCTCCCCCTCCCCCTGGGGAGTGCCCATGCGATCAGCCCAGTGCCTGACCTGTTGTGCCATCAGAGGTCCACCCACAGGACCACAGAGGAAAGGCCTGGCCATGGACTTCCCAAAGTGAGCCACCGAGGGCCCCCTGGGACCGCACTCTTCTCAGGCATGTCAGGGCAGGGACCTACGGGGCTGCACCCATTGGTGTACTATGCAGCCGGACTGTGACAGAAGTGCTCTGTGGTGAGGGCATGAAGGTCAGAGGCCAGGAGTCCACTGCCATGCGATCCCACCCCAGGGCCAACCTCTGTGTGACTCACAGCCACCTCCACTCAATAGAAAGAAACACTGCCCTACACTAACTCTGCCACTGCCATGAGGCAGGGCCCATTGCTGAACACCCCCACCCCACCCCCCAGGGCATCTCCTCTGTTCCAGGTGACCGAGCAGACTGTCCTTCCCTGGGAACTGGTCTCTCCTGATCACACTCTGGCCATACTTCTTCTGAGACAGGCTTGCTTGTTAAGAGTCCTGCTTCTTCTTGGGCGCCTAACACCACTGTTCAAGTGTTACCATGGAGATGAGTGGTCAGTGAGTGCCTTGTGACCACGCCTGTCCCCCTCCCCCGCAAGCTGCTGTCCTTCCCCTGGGGCCACCAGGTACCACTCTTCAGGGGGTCCCCACAACTCAGGGACTCAGGGCTCCAGGGTCCATCACTTGGACAAAATCACCCCACGTCTTCGACTGAAGAAAAATCCCCACCGAGGGACCACATAGACCAGGACATCCAGAGCTGTCCATTCAATGGCAGCAGATGGCCTCGTCTGCGTCCCACGGAGCGGCTGGTGGGCTCAAACGACTGCCTTGCAGGTAGCAGCCCGACACTTAACCCAGTGTACCCCGGGGCTCCTAGCAGCCAGCGGACCCTCAGCAATTCGGGGTGGCTGTCCCAGAGAGCCTGGCAAGTCTGTTTCCTCTCACACATCAAGTCTCTGAAAAGCAAGATCCTGAGATCTTGCTTGGCATGGGTGGGGGCACGCCACGCTCCCCACCTACTCCACTCCAGCTTTCCCAGGCCCCACAAACTCCCGTGGGGGCCATCCAGGCCCTGTTGATGGTGCTGACCGGGCCACACCTTTCCAGGTCTTTCCTATGGAGTCCTGACCCCAGAGAACATGGGGTCTTCAGGGGTTAGCGCCTGGCCAAGCTGCTGTCCCAGGATGTTTTGTCTCAGGTCCCTGCCCGAAGGTCACAGGTCTTTCTTCGTCATGGGATCCCTGTTAGCTCCTGCTGTCTTAAGACAAATAACCAGGGTCCCAAAGCCAGGGTACAGAAGGAGGGCCTCCTCATGGCGGGTGTAAAACAAGGCCAGCTCACCACCGGCTGCAGCCGTCCTTCCAACACATCCTGAGGGGCACCCAGGAACCCTCCCAGCCCCAGGGTCCTGCAGGAAGAAGTCCTTGTAGTAGTCTGTGCATAAGAGTCTGGTAACACGCAGAGTGGCGGGCTGAACCCTAAATATAGAACACCACCCCTGCCCAGGCTTTGCGGCGACACAGTCCCTCCCACACTGAAATAACCCCACGCCACATAATTCTTTCCACGGCTGCCTGCCGGCCTGCGCCCAGCTCCTTCTCAGCAGGAGAAGAAGATAAACACAAGCGGGGAGCTGGCTGGGAGGAGATAAGCCCCTTCTTGGGTCACAGGGACTTGGGAAGCTTGAGGGCCCAGGGCAGAAGGCTGTGCTTCACGGGTGCTGGGTGGGCTGGTACTTCACCCTGCTTCAGCCCGGCCCTGAGAGGGGCAACAGACCTGCCCCAGCCGGTGCCTCTCACCAGCATGTCTCACCAGCCCAAAGGCTTCAGAGGGGCGCTACCCTTGAGAAGGAAAGGGAGCAGTCGGTGTGCAGTCATCGTCACAAAAGGGGGACTGAGGGATCCACAAGAAGCACAACACAGCTCAGGGGGATCTACGAGGAGGGGCAGGGTCCAGATTGTAGGATCACAGACAGCTACAGGAAGCGAAACACACAGGACACGCAGCTTCCGTTTGAGAACAAGCGGGAAGTTTTCTAGACAGGGAGCGAGTTTCTCGTAGAATGTGGGGCAGCCAGACTACCGAGGGCCTGACACACAGCCAACTCTGGCTCCGACAGGCTATTCCAAGCCAGGGAAGCCTCCAGGAACCAGCCATTCTTGCCCCTCTCCTCTCCCCCTCCGTCCAGCACAAAGGGGCCTTTCCCCATGGCGACGGTGGGGCGAATCCAAGCCATGGTTATTTTAGAAGCTGCCCTGAACAGACAGTGGAGTTTCAACCCAAGGGGCCCTTCTATAAATCTACTGTGGAATGCTCCTTCTTCCCGCTGGAAAATCCGCAGGAAGCCTGCTTCTGGTCTCGCACTGGCATGCTCCTTCGCCAACTGCCTCGCGTTCTGACCCGTGCTCAGTCGGGGCTGCTGAGCTGCGGCCCTCTGGGGCATGATGGGAGGCCCCTGGGCTTTCAGCAGGCTGGCCTTTAGGCGTCCTTTCTGGTCGCACATGTGAGCTGATCATGTCCAATGAGGGGGCCCCCAGCCTGCTTGCAGCCAGGGCAGAGTTTGGAGAATTGCTGGCCAGTCTGAGCCTTCCGTTCTCACCCACTCGTCATGGAGGAATGAGTGTGCAAGTGGCCACCCAGGCACCACAGCTGGTCTCCACTGTCCGGGCCCATGGAGGACAGGACTGCTGGGCAATGCATGGGCTATGGAGCTAATGCTGACCTGTGGCAATTGTCTTTTCCACCGAACGGTGCCCGGTGCCCTCGGCTTAGCCTACTGATCAACGATTCCATAGAAGGCTCTTGATGCAATAGTAGTAGGGAGTGCAGGATGGAATTTAGAATTCTCCTGAGCCCTGGGACTTACTGGAGCTGTGGCGGCTGGATGAACCCCTAAAACCCACTCACACACCTGCCTGCACACACACACACACACACACACACACACACACATAACAGACACAGGCATATATGGAGACACACCTGCAAGCATTCACACTCAGACACATGCTCACTAACTCACAATCTCACACACACCTGCCTGCACACACTCACTAACATTCAGACATTGGCTCACATAGGTTCACTGACGCTCAGACACATGGCAGCTGACATGCACACATTCACATGCCTGTCAGCACACTCACATACACACACATGCTCATTAACAGACAAACTCCCACGCACACACTGAGACACACACTCACAGCTCACACAGGCTCACTGACGCTCAGGGACATGGCAGCTCACATGCACACACTGCACACATGCTAACATTGAGACACACACTCGCACGTGCTCACTAAACCACATTCACACTCACATCTTCATGGATACTTGACACATGTGCCTGCACACTCATGCACAAGCACAAACACATGCTCATATCACGGGTACAAGCTCACTAACTCACATTGCACACGAACACGCATGTCTGCATGCACACGCACTGACACTCAAACACACGTGCCTAGACACACACGTGCTCACTAACATTCACAGATAAATGCACACAATGATCATTAACATTCAGACACTCACATTCACATTTGCACACTTAGATATGCACGCACACATGCACACATGCATACTCACTAACATTCACACACATGCCTCACATTTACATGTGCACTCGCAAGCTAATGCAGACACAAGTTCATGTACACATTCACACATGTACTTGCACACTCAAGGCACGTCTGCACTAAAATGTCCACATTCACTCAGCGCACACACTAACACATGTCCCTACACATCAGACACACACCAACACACCTAGATACATGCTCACTCAAACATGCGCACTAACCCAGGCAAGTTCACTCACATGCATATATATGCCCATGCCTGCACACCTGCACACGCAGACATGCTAATAGACCCCTGTTCACACACTGTGTGTCCTCATTCCCACACAGGCTCACACAGAGACAGACTCCCCTGCATGTCACACACATACTGCCCCACACGCACCGACTCCGTGTCAGGTGCACACACTCACACTTTGCTCATTTACCAGGTGCTCAGACGTAACACATACACAGTGCACATGCGCGTGCCTGTTCACATAAACACACATACCACATGTGTGACTCTCGGTCTGCTCTCCCCACCTGTCCTGTCACTGGATCCCCAGGGACCCCTGCTTCCACCCCCAGGGTCCCTTCGGTCCCCCTCGGTCACCCCAGCTCTCCAAGATCAGTGACTTCCCCACTCTGTCCTTTACCAGTACAGGCATTGCGTGGCAGTCGGTGTGGCACAAACAGCAAGGAAGACGGGAAATCCTGGCAAGGACCGCCACTGCCAGGAGCCAGGGACCGGGGAGATGGGGGGGTGGGAGATTACCTGCCCAGGAAGGTGGCTGGCATGCGGTGACTCCCATCCCTCTCCCAGGTCCAGCCACAAACCATGCACCGCCAGCCCGGCCCCTCGGCACACAAACAGGGCCAGGGGAAAGGCTACCTGCACCAAGGGCCCACACGCACGGCCTCTGCGCCCCAAACCAGCCTGGCAAACTGCCCACAGCTCCGGTGCTCCCATTCAGAGAGGGCGGGACATGCCTGTGCACAGCTCACCCCAGGGAAGGCAGCACACACAGTTTCTGAACTGCACCCTTTGGGAAGCCGCTCGGAGAAGAACTCACAGAAGGCAATGCGCTTACATTGCACCTGTGATAAACAAGACAGTCGGAAAGCAGCCCCACCTGCCCAAAGCCTGCACCTGTGAGAGGAGAGGACTGACCTTCCAGAGTTCAAGTCCACAGGCAGGGGATGAGCTCACTTCCCACAGAGGCTCGGCCAAGAATCCAACTCTGCACCCAGCCCGGCCCTCTGCCCACAGCCCAGGAAGCCCCTCGGAATGCCAGTGAGTAACAAGACCTAAAACAGGGGGCACGCCGCTGGAAGGGGGCAGGCGCCAGCTGGCACCCATCCTACGATTGATCGTTTACGGTTTAAAGACCCCAAAGCAAGCAGCCAGGCGAAACCTTTGGGCCCAATTCCGGGGCAACCAGGTCGGCAGGGCAGAGGGAGGCTGTGGTGCCCCGGGAGAACTAGATGCTCCCTGGGGACGCCGGCATGTCAGACCCGCTCGATGAGACTTTCAGAACCGGACCTAGAAGGCAGTCCGTCTGGGTCTGTCTGTCTGACAAGACAGTAAGGGAGCTCTGGAGTCTGGCCCAGCAGCAGCGCAGCTCACACTGGCAGGCGGTGGCCACGGAGCCGGCGGCCTCCGGAGGTCTGCGCCAGGAACCCTGGAAGGCGCGGGACGCCAGGCAGCACCCGGAGATGCTCAGCGCACGCCCAAGGGCAAGTTGGGCCTGCAGCTCCTCGAGAGGGTCGCGGTGAGCCCAAATCAAAGTAAAAACGGCTGCCAACGCTGGACTCACTGAGCTCAGGCGGCACTGACTCACAGAGAACAGGGTCTATCTGTCTTGGGGTGGGGGGAGGGGTGTCCCGAGACAGAAGTATCTCTATGGAGGCAGAAAGCCCCATCTTCCTACCTTGGAACAGCTGCTGGACTGGATGGACCTGCTGATCCTGTGGTCAGCAGCTCCACGTGGAGCCCGCCATGCCACCGAGGCTCCCTGATAAACTGCTAGAGGAGCTAAAAATCACAGTGACCAAACCCAAAAACCCTTAAGGTAAAAGAACTACCAGTGAGAAGGAGGGCGGGGGGTGCAGAGGAACAGGACTGCAGATAAATAAAATCATCA